>CAMPDV010002460.1:0-63718 GCA_946699065.1 Loxodes magnus
AATTGAGTATCATCTGTGGCTATATCCAGTGATTCAGAGTTCATCGTATCGGGAAGTGCAGATAAAACGGTGAGACTATGGGACGTCAAGACAGGTACCTGTAAGACCATGAGTAGTCACACACATTATGTATTATCTGTGACTATATCCAGTGATTCAGAGTTCATCGTATCGGGAAGTGCAGATAAGACGGTGAGACTATGGGACGTCAAGAAAGGTACCTGTAAGACCATGAGTGGTCACACACATTATGTATTATCTGTGACTATATCCAGTGATTCAGAGTTCATCGTATCGGGAAGTAGAGATAATACGGTGAGACTATGGGACGTCAAGACAGGTACCTGTAAGACCATGAGTGGTCACACTAGTTTTGTATTCTCTGTGGCTATATCCAGTGATTCAGAGTTCATCGTATCGGGAAGTAGAGATAATACGGTGAGACTATGGGACGTCAAGACAGGTACCTGTAAGACCATGAGTGGTCACACTAATTCTGTATTATCTGTGGCTATATCCAGTGATTCAGAGTTCATCGTATCGGGAAGTGCAGATAAAACGGTGAGACTATGGGACGTCAAGACAGGTACCTGTAAGACCATGAGTGGTCACACTAGTTTTGTATTCTCTGTGGCTATATCCAGTGATTCAGAGTTCATCGTATCGGGAAGTGCAGATAAGACGGTGAGACTATGGGACGTCAAGACAGGTACCTGTAAGACCATGAGTGGTCACACACATTATGTATTCTCTGTGACTATATCCAGTGATTCAGAGTTCATCGTATCGGGAAGTGCAGATAAGACGGTGAGACTATGGGACGTCAAGACAGGTACCTGTAAGACTTGGGTGGTCATACACATTATGTATTATCTGTGGCTATATCCAGTGATTCAGAGTTCATCGTATCGGGAAGTTATGATAATACGGTGAGACTATGGAACGTCAAGAAAGGTACCTGTAAGACCATGAGTGGTCACACACATTATGTAATATCTGTGGCTATATCCAGTGATTCAGAGTTCATCGTATCGGGAAGTGCAGATAAAACGGTGAGACTATGGGACGTCAAGACAGGTACCTGTAAGACCATGAGTGGTCACACTAGTTATGTATTATCTGTGGCTATATCCAGTGATTCAGAGTTCATCGTATCGGGAAGTGCAGATAAGACGGTGAGACTATGGGACGTCAAGACAGGTACCTGTAAGACCATGAGTAGTCACACACATTATGTATTATCTGTGACTATATCCAGTGATTCAGAGTTCATCGTATCGGGAAGTTATGATAATACGGTGAGACTATGGAACGTCAAGACAGGTACCTGTAAGACTTGGGTGGTCATACAAATTGAGTATCATCTGTGGCTATATCCAGTGATTCAGAGTTCATCGTATCGGGAAGTGCAGATAAAAAGGTGAGACTATGGGACGTCAAGAAAGGTACCTGTAAGACTTGGGTAGTCATACAAATTGAGTATCATCTGCGGCTATATCCAGTGATTCAGAGTTCATCGTATCGGGAAGTGCAGATAAAACGGTGAGACTATGGGACGTCAAGACAGGTACCTGTAAGACCATGAGTGGTCACACTAGTTCTGTATTCTCTGTGGCTATATCCAGTGATTCAGAGTTCATCGTATCGGGAAGTGCAGATAAGACGGTGAGACTATGGGACGTCAAGACAGGTACCTGTAAGACCATGAGTGGTCACACTAGTTTTGTATTCTCTGTGGCTATATCCAGTGATTCAGAGTTCATCGTATCGGGAAGTGCAGATAAGACGGTGAGACTATGGGACGTCAAGACAGGTACCTGTAAGACCATGAGTGGTCACACTAGTTCTGTATTCTCTGTGGCTATATCCAGTGATTCAGAGTTCATCGTATCGGGAAGTAGAGATAATACGGTGAGACTATGGGACGTCAAGACAGGTACCTGTAAGACCATGAGTGGTCACACTAGTTCTGTATTCTCTGTGGCTATATCCAGTGATTCAGAGTTCATCGTATCGGGAAGTGCAGATAAGACGGTGAGACTATGGGACGTCAAGACAGGTACCTGTAAGACCATGAGTGGTCACACACATTATGTATTATCTGTGACTATATCCAGTGATTCAGAGTTCATCGTATCGGGAAGTAGAGATAATACGGTGAGACTATGGGACGTCAAGACAGGTACCTGTAAGACCATGAGTAGTCACACTAGTTCTGTATTCTCTGTGGCTATATCCAGTGATTCAGAGTTCATCGTATCGGGAAGTGCAGATAATATGGTGAGACTATGGGACGTCAAGACAGGTACCTGTAAGACCATGAGTGGTCACACTAGTTTTGTATTCTCTGTGACTATATCCAGTGATTCAGAGTTCATCGTATCGGGAAGTGCAGATAAGACGGTGAGACTATGGGACGTCAAGAAAGGTACCTGTAAGACCATGAGTGGTCACACACATTATGTATTATCTGTGACTATATCCAGTGATTCAGAGTTCATCGTATCGGGAAGTGCAGATAAAAAGGTGAGACTATGGGACGTCAAGAAAGGTACCTGTAAGACTTGGGTAGTCATACAAATTGAGTATCATCTGTGGCTATATCCAGTGATTCAGAGTTCATCGTATCGGGAAGTGCAGATAAAACGGTGAGACTATGGGACGTCAAGACAGGTACCTGTAAGACCATGAGTGGTCACACACATTATGTATTATCTGTGACTATATCCAGTGATTCAGAGTTCATCGTATCGGGAAGTGCAGATAAGACGGTGAGACTATGGGACGTCAAGAAAGGTACCTGTAAGACCATGAGTGGTCACACACATTATGTATTATCTGTGACTATATCCAGTGATTCAGAGTTCATCGTATCGGGAAGTGCAGATAAGACGGTGAGACTATGGGACGTCAAGACAGGTACCTGTAAGACCATGAGTGGTCACACTAGTTCTGTATTCTCTGTGGCTATATCCAGTGATTCAGAGTTCATCGTATCGGGAAGTAGAGATAATACGGTGAGACTATGGGACGTCAAGACAGGTACCTGTAAGACCATGAGTGGTCACACTAGTTTTGTATTCTCTGTGGCTATATCCAGTGATTCAGAGTTCATCGTATCGGGAAGTGCAGATAAGACGGTGAGACTATGGGACGTCAAGACAGGTACCTGTAAGACCATGAGTAGTCACACACATTATGTATTATCTGTGACTATATCCAGTGATTCAGAGTTCATCGTATCGGGAAGTGCAGATAAGACGGTGAGACTATGGGACGTCAAGACAGGTACCTGTAAGACCATGAGTGGTCACAATAGTTCTGTATTATCTGTGGCTATATCCAGTGATTCAGAGTTCATCGTATCGGGAAGTGCAGATAAGACGGTGAGACTATGGGACGTCAAGAAAGGTACCTGTAAGACTTGGGTAGTCATACAAATTGAGTATCATCTGTGGCTATATCCAGTGATTCAGAGTTCATCGTATCGGGAAGTGCAGATAAAACGGTGAGACTATGGGACGTCAAGACAGGTACCTGTAAGACCATGAGTAGTCACACACATTATGTATTATCTGTGACTATATCCAGTGATTCAGAGTTCATCGTATCGGGAAGTGCAGATAAGACGGTGAGACTATGGGACGTCAAGAAAGGTACCTGTAAGACCATGAGTGGTCACACACATTATGTATTATCTGTGACTATATCCAGTGATTCAGAGTTCATCGTATCGGGAAGTAGAGATAATACGGTGAGACTATGGGACGTCAAGACAGGTACCTGTAAGACCATGAGTGGTCACACTAGTTTTGTATTCTCTGTGGCTATATCCAGTGATTCAGAGTTCATCGTATCGGGAAGTAGAGATAATACGGTGAGACTATGGGACGTCAAGACAGGTACCTGTAAGACCATGAGTGGTCACACTAATTCTGTATTATCTGTGGCTATATCCAGTGATTCAGAGTTCATCGTATCGGGAAGTGCAGATAAAACGGTGAGACTATGGGACGTCAAGACAGGTACCTGTAAGACCATGAGTGGTCACACTAGTTTTGTATTCTCTGTGGCTATATCCAGTGATTCAGAGTTCATCGTATCGGGAAGTGCAGATAAGACGGTGAGACTATGGGACGTCAAGACAGGTACCTGTAAGACCATGAGTGGTCACACACATTATGTATTCTCTGTGACTATATCCAGTGATTCAGAGTTCATCGTATCGGGAAGTGCAGATAAGACGGTGAGACTATGGGACGTCAAGACAGGTACCTGTAAGACTTGGGTGGTCATACACATTATGTATTATCTGTGGCTATATCCAGTGATTCAGAGTTCATCGTATCGGGAAGTTATGATAATACGGTGAGACTATGGAACGTCAAGAAAGGTACCTGTAAGACCATGAGTGGTCACACACATTATGTAATATCTGTGGCTATATCCAGTGATTCAGAGTTCATCGTATCGGGAAGTGCAGATAAAACGGTGAGACTATGGGACGTCAAGACAGGTACCTGTAAGACCATGAGTGGTCACACTAGTTATGTATTATCTGTGGCTATATCCAGTGATTCAGAGTTCATCGTATCGGGAAGTGCAGATAAGACGGTGAGACTATGGGACGTCAAGACAGGTACCTGTAAGACCATGAGTGGTCACACTAGTTTTGTATTCTCTGTGGCTATATCCAGTGATTCAGAGTTCATCGTATCGGGAAGTGCAGATAAGACGGTGAGACTATGGGACGTCAAGAAAGGTACCTGTAAGACTTGGGTAGTCATACAAATTGAGTATCATCTGTGGCTATATCCAGTGATTCAGAGTTCATCGTATCGGGAAGTGCAGATAAAACGGTGAGACTATGGGACGTCAAGACAGGTACCTGTAAGACCATGAGTAGTCACACACATTATGTATTATCTGTGACTATATCCAGTGATTCAGAGTTCATCGTATCGGGAAGTGCAGATAAGACGGTGAGACTATGGGACGTCAAGAAAGGTACCTGTAAGACCATGAGTGGTCACACACATTATGTATTATCTGTGACTATATCCAGTGATTCAGAGTTCATCGTATCGGGAAGTAGAGATAATACGGTGAGACTATGGGACGTCAAGACAGGTACCTGTAAGACCATGAGTGGTCACACTAGTTTTGTATTCTCTGTGGCTATATCCAGTGATTCAGAGTTCATCGTATCGGGAAGTAGAGATAATACGGTGAGACTATGGGACGTCAAGACAGGTACCTGTAAGACCATGAGTGGTCACACTAATTCTGTATTATCTGTGGCTATATCCAGTGATTCAGAGTTCATCGTATCGGGAAGTGCAGATAAAACGGTGAGACTATGGGACGTCAAGACAGGTACCTGTAAGACCATGAGTGGTCACACTAGTTTTGTATTCTCTGTGGCTATATCCAGTGATTCAGAGTTCATCGTATCGGGAAGTGCAGATAAGACGGTGAGACTATGGGAAGTCAAGACAGGTACCTGTAAGACCATGAGTGGTCACACACATTATGTATTCTCTGTGACTATATCCAGTGATTCAGAGTTCATCGTATCGGGAAGTGCAGATAAGACGGTGAGACTATGGGACGTCAAGACAGGTACCTGTAAGACTTGGGTGGTCATACACATTATGTATTATCTGTGGCTATATCCAGTGATTCAGAGTTCATCGTATCGGGAAGTTATGATAATACGGTGAGACTATGGAACGTCAAGAAAGGTACCTGTAAGACCATGAGTGGTCACACACATTATGTAATATCTGTGGCTATATCCAGTGATTCAGAGTTCATCGTATCGGGAAGTGCAGATAAAACGGTGAGACTATGGGACGTCAAGACAGGTACCTGTAAGACCATGAGTGGTCACACTAGTTCTGTATTATCTGTGGCTATATCCAGTGATTCAGAGTTCATCGTATCGGGAAGTGCAGATAAAAAGGTGAGACTATGGGACGTCAAGAAAGGTACCTGTAAGACTTGGGTAGTCATACAAATTGAGTATCATCTGTGGCTATATCCAGTGATTCAGAGTTCATCGTATCGGGAAGTGCAGATAAAACGGTGAGACTATGGGACGTCAAGACAGGTACCTGTAAGACCATGAGTGGTCACACACATTATGTATTATCTGTGACTATATCCAGTGATTCAGAGTTCATCGTATCGGGAAGTGCAGATAAGACGGTGAGACTATGGGACGTCAAGAAAGGTACCTGTAAGACCATGAGTGGTCACACACATTATGTATTATCTGTGACTATATCCAGTGATTCAGAGTTCATCGTATCGGGAAGTGCAGATAAGACGGTGAGACTATGGGACGTCAAGACAGGTACCTGTAAGACCATGAGTGGTCACACTAGTTCTGTATTCTCTGTGGCTATATCCAGTGATTCAGAGTTCATCGTATCGGGAAGTAGAGATAATACGGTGAGACTATGGGACGTCAAGACAGGTACCTGTAAGACCATGAGTGGTCACACTAGTTTTGTATTCTCTGTGGCTATATCCAGTGATTCAGAGTTCATCGTATCGGGAAGTGCAGATAAGACGGTGAGACTATGGGACGTCAAGACAGGTACCTGTAAGACCATGAGTGGTCACACTAGTTCTGTATTCTCTGTGGCTATATCCAGTGATTCAGAGTTCATCGTATCGGGAAGTAGAGATAATACGGTGAGACTATGGGACGTCAAGACAGGTACCTGTAAGACCATGAGTGGTCACACTAGTTCTGTATTCTCTGTGGCTATATCCAGTGATTCAGAGTTCATCGTATCGGGAAGTGCAGATAAGACGGTGAGACTATGGGACGTCAAGACAGGTACCTGTAAGACCATGAGTGGTCACACACATTATGTATTATCTGTGACTATATCCAGTGATTCAGAGTTCATCGTATCGGGAAGTAGAGATAATACGGTGAGACTATGGGACGTCAAGACAGGTACCTGTAAGACCATGAGTAGTCACACTAGTTCTGTATTCTCTGTGGCTATATCCAGTGATTCAGAGTTCATCGTATCGGGAAGTGCAGATAATATGGTGAGACTATGGGACGTCAAGACAGGTACCTGTAAGACCATGAGTGGTCACACTAGTTTTGTATTCTCTGTGGCTATATCCAGTGATTCAGAGTTCATCGTATCGGGAAGTGCAGATAAGACGGTGAGACTATGGGACGTCAAGACAGGTACCTGTAAGACCATGAGTGGTCACAATAGTTCTGTATTATCTGTGGCTATATCCAGTGATTCAGAGTTCATCGTATCGGGAAGTGCAGATAAAAAGGTGAGACTATGGGACGTCAAGAAAGGTACCTGTAAGACTTGGGTAGTCATACAAATTGAGTATCATCTGTGGCTATATCCAGTGATTCAGAGTTCATCGTATCGGGAAGTGCAGATAAAACGGTGAGACTATGGGACGTCAAGACAGGTACCTGTAAGACCATGAGTGGTCACACACATTATGTATTATCTGTGACTATATCCAGTGATTCAGAGTTCATCGTATCGGGAAGTGCAGATAAGACGGTGAGACTATGGGACGTCAAGAAAGGTACCTGTAAGACCATGAGTGGTCACACACATTATGTATTATCTGTGACTATATCCAGTGATTCAGAGTTCATCGTATCGGGAAGTGCAGATAAGACGGTGAGACTATGGGACGTCAAGACAGGTACCTGTAAGACCATGAGTGGTCACACTAGTTCTGTATTCTCTGTGGCTATATCCAGTGATTCAGAGTTCATCGTATCGGGAAGTAGAGATAATACGGTGAGACTATGGGACGTCAAGACAGGTACCTGTAAGACCATGAGTGGTCACACTAGTTTTGTATTCTCTGTGGCTATATCCAGTGATTCAGAGTTCATCGTATCGGGAAGTGCAGATAAGACGGTGAGACTATGGGACGTCAAGACAGGTACCTGTAAGACCATGAGTAGTCACACACATTATGTATTATCTGTGACTATATCCAGTGATTCAGAGTTCATCGTATCGGGAAGTGCAGATAAGACGGTGAGACTATGGGACGTCAAGACAGGTACCTGTAAGACCATGAGTGGTCACAATAGTTCTGTATTATCTGTGGCTATATCCAGTGATTCAGAGTTCATCGTATCGGGAAGTGCAGATAAGACGGTGAGACTATGGGACGTCAAGAAAGGTACCTGTAAGACTTGGGTAGTCATACAAATTGAGTATCATCTGTGGCTATATCCAGTGATTCAGAGTTCATCGTATCGGGAAGTGCAGATAAAACGGTGAGACTATGGGACGTCAAGACAGGTACCTGTAAGACCATGAGTAGTCACACACATTATGTATTATCTGTGACTATATCCAGTGATTCAGAGTTCATCGTATCGGGAAGTGCAGATAAGACGGTGAGACTATGGGACGTCAAGAAAGGTACCTGTAAGACCATGAGTGGTCACACACATTATGTATTATCTGTGACTATATCCAGTGATTCAGAGTTCATCGTATCGGGAAGTAGAGATAATACGGTGAGACTATGGGACGTCAAGACAGGTACCTGTAAGACCATGAGTGGTCACACTAGTTTTGTATTCTCTGTGGCTATATCCAGTGATTCAGAGTTCATCGTATCGGGAAGTAGAGATAATACGGTGAGACTATGGGACGTCAAGACAGGTACCTGTAAGACCATGAGTGGTCACACTAATTCTGTATTATCTGTGGCTATATCCAGTGATTCAGAGTTCATCGTATCGGGAAGTGCAGATAAAACGGTGAGACTATGGGACGTCAAGACAGGTACCTGTAAGACCATGAGTGGTCACACTAGTTTTGTATTCTCTGTGGCTATATCCAGTGATTCAGAGTTCATCGTATCGGGAAGTGCAGATAAGACGGTGAGACTATGGGACGTCAAGACAGGTACCTGTAAGACCATGAGTGGTCACACACATTATGTATTCTCTGTGACTATATCCAGTGATTCAGAGTTCATCGTATCGGGAAGTGCAGATAAGACGGTGAGACTATGGGACGTCAAGACAGGTACCTGTAAGACTTGGGTGGTCATACACATTATGTATTATCTGTGGCTATATCCAGTGATTCAGAGTTCATCGTATCGGGAAGTTATGATAATACGGTGAGACTATGGAACGTCAAGAAAGGTACCTGTAAGACCATGAGTGGTCACACACATTATGTAATATCTGTGGCTATATCCAGTGATTCAGAGTTCATCGTATCGGGAAGTGCAGATAAAACGGTGAGACTATGGGACGTCAAGACAGGTACCTGTAAGACCATGAGTGGTCACACTAGTTATGTATTATCTGTGGCTATATCCAGTGATTCAGAGTTCATCGTATCGGGAAGTGCAGATAAGACGGTGAGACTATGGGACGTCAAGACAGGTACCTGTAAGACCATGAGTGGTCACACTAGTTTTGTATTCTCTGTGGCTATATCCAGTGATTCAGAGTTCATCGTATCGGGAAGTGCAGATAAGACGGTGAGACTATGGGACGTCAAGACAGGTACCTGTAAGACCATGAGTGGTCACAATAGTTCTGTATTATCTGTGGCTATATCCAGTGATTCAGAGTTCATCGTATCGGGAAGTGCAGATAAAAAGGTGAGACTATGGGACGTCAAGAAAGGTACCTGTAAGACTTGGGTAGTCATACAAATTGAGTATCATCTGTGGCTATATCCAGTGATTCAGAGTTCATCGTATCGGGAAGTGCAGATAAAACGGTGAGACTATGGGACGTCAAGACAGGTACCTGTAAGACCATGAGTGGTCACACTAGTTCTGTATTCTCTGTTGCTATATCCAGTGATTCAGAGTTCATCGTATCGGGAAGTGCAGATAAGACGGTGAGACTATGGGACGTCAAGACAGGTACCTGTAAGACCATGAGTAGTCACACACATTATGTATTATCTGTGACTATATCCAGTGATTCAGAGTTCATCGTATCGGGAAGTAGAGATAATACGGTGAGACTATGGGACGTCAAGACAGGTACCTGTAAGACCATGAGTGGTCACACTAGTTCTGTATTCTCTGTGGCTATATCCAGTGATTCAGAGTTCATCGTATCGGGAAGTAGAGATAATACGGTGAGACTATGGGACGTCAAGACAGGTACCTGTAAGACCATGAGTGGTCACACTAGTTCTGTATTCTCTGTGGCTATATCCAGTGATTCAGAGTTCATCGTATCGGGAAGTGCAGATAAGACGGTGAGACTATGGGACGTCAAGACAGGTACCTGTAAGACCATGAGTGGTCACACACATTATGTATTATCTGTGACTATATCCAGTGATTCAGAGTTCATCGTATCGGGAAGTAGAGATAATACGGTGAGACTATGGGACGTCAAGACAGGTACCTGTAAGACCATGAGTAGTCACACTAGTTCTGTATTCTCTGTGGCTATATCCAGTGATTCAGAGTTCATCGTATCGGGAAGTGCAGATAATATGGTGAGACTATGGGACGTCAAGACAGGTACCTGTAAGACCATGAGTGGTCACACTAGTTTTGTATTCTCTGTGGCTATATCCAGTGATTCAGAGTTCATCGTATCGGGAAGTGCAGATAAGACGGTGAGACTATGGGACGTCAAGACAGGTACCTGTAAGACCATGAGTGGTCACAATAGTTCTGTATTATCTGTGGCTATATCCAGTGATTCAGAGTTCATCGTATCGGGAAGTGCAGATAAAAAGGTGAGACTATGGGACGTCAAGAAAGGTACCTGTAAGACTTGGGTAGTCATACAAATTGAGTATCATCTGTGGCTATATCCAGTGATTCAGAGTTCATCGTATCGGGAAGTGCAGATAAAACGGTGAGACTATGGGACGTCAAGACAGGTACCTGTAAGACCATGAGTGGTCACACACATTATGTATTATCTGTGACTATATCCAGTGATTCAGAGTTCATCGTATCGGGAAGTGCAGATAAGACGGTGAGACTATGGGACGTCAAGAAAGGTACCTGTAAGACCATGAGTGGTCACACACATTATGTATTATCTGTGACTATATCCAGTGATTCAGAGTTCATCGTATCGGGAAGTGCAGATAAGACGGTGAGACTATGGGACGTCAAGACAGGTACCTGTAAGACCATGAGTGGTCACACTAGTTCTGTATTCTCTGTGGCTATATCCAGTGATTCAGAGTTCATCGTATCGGGAAGTAGAGATAATACGGTGAGACTATGGGACGTCAAGACAGGTACCTGTAAGACCATGAGTGGTCACACTAGTTTTGTATTCTCTGTGGCTATATCCAGTGATTCAGAGTTCATCGTATCGGGAAGTGCAGATAAGACGGTGAGACTATGGGACGTCAAGACAGGTACCTGTAAGACCATGAGTAGTCACACACATTATGTATTATCTGTGACTATATCCAGTGATTCAGAGTTCATCGTATCGGGAAGTGCAGATAAGACGGTGAGACTATGGGACGTCAAGACAGGTACCTGTAAGACCATGAGTGGTCACACACATTATGTATTATCTGTGACTATATCCAGTGATTCAGAGTTCATCGTATCGGGAAGTGCAGATAAGACGGTGAGACTATGGGACGTCAAGACAGGTACCTGTAAGACTTGGGTGGTCACACTAGTTCTGTATTCTCTGTGGCTATATCCAGTGATTCAGAGTTCATCGTATCGGGAAGTAGAGATAATACGGTGAGACTATGGGACGTCAAGACAGGTACCTGTAAGACCATGAGTGGTCACACTAGTTTTGTATTCTCTGTGGCTATATCCAGTGATTCAGAGTTCATCGTATCGGGAAGTGCAGATAAGACGGTGAGACTATGGGACGTCAAGACAGGTACCTGTAAGACCATGAGTGGTCACACACATTATGTATTATCTGTGACTATATCCAGTGATTCAGAGTTCATCGTATCGGGAAGTAGAGATAATACGGTGAGACTATGGGACGTCAAGACAGGTACCTGTAAGACCATGAGTGGTCACACACATTATGTATTATCTGTGACTATATCCAGTGATTCAGAGTTCATCGTATCGGGAAGTAGAGATAATACGGTGAGACTATGGGACGTCAAGACAGGTACCTGTAAGACCATGAGTAGTCACACTAGTTCTGTATTCTCTGTGGCTATATCCAGTGATTCAGAGTTCATCGTATCGGGAAGTGCAGATAAGACGGTGAGACTATGGGACGTCAAGACAGGTACCTGTAAGACCATGAGTGGTCACACTAGTTTTGTATTCTCTGTGGCTATATCCAGTGATTCAGAGTTCATCGTATCGGGAAGTGCAGATAAGACGGTGAGACTATGGGACGTCAAGACAGGTACCTGTAAGACCATGAGTGGTCACAATAGTTCTGTATTATCTGTGGCTATATCCAGTGATTCAGAGTTCATCGTATCGGGAAGTGCAGATAAAAAGGTGAGACTATGGGACGTCAAGAAAGGTACCTGTAAGACTTGGGTAGTCATACAAATTGAGTATCATCTGTGGCTATATCCAGTGATTCAGAGTTCATCGTATCGGGAAGTGCAGATAAAACGGTGAGACTATGGGACGTCAAGACAGGTACCTGTAAGACCATGAGTGGTCACACACATTATGTATTATCTGTGACTATATCCAGTGATTCAGAGTTCATCGTATCGGGAAGTAGAGATAATACGGTGAGACTATGGGACGTCAAGACAGGTACCTGTAAGACCATGAGTAGTCACACTAGTTCTGTATTCTCTGTGGCTATATCCAGTGATTCAGAGTTCATCGTATCGGGAAGTGCAGATAAGACGGTGAGACTATGGGACGTCAAGACAGGTACCTGTAAGACCATGAGTGGTCACACTAGTTTTGTATTCTCTGTGGCTATATCCAGTGATTCAGAGTTCATCGTATCGGGAAGTGCAGATAAGACGGTGAGACTATGGGACGTCAAGACAGGTACCTGTAAGACCATGAGTGGTCACACTAGTTCTGTATTCTCTGTGGCTATATCCAGTGATTCAGAGTTCATCGTATCGGGAAGTGCAGATAAGACGGTGAGACTATGGGACGTCAAGACAGGTACCTGTAAGACCATGAGTGGTCACACTAGTTCTGTATTCTCTGTGGCTATATCCAGTGATTCAGAGTTCATCGTATCGGGAAGTGCAGATAAGACGGTGAGACTATGGGACGTCAAGACAGGTACCTGTAAGACCATGAGTGGTCACACACATTATGTATTCTCTGTGGCTATATCCAGTGATTCAGAGTTCATCGTATCGGGAAGTAGAGATAATACGGTGAGACTATGGGACGTCAAGACAGGTACCTGTAAGACCATGAGTAGTCACACTAGTTCTGTATTCTCTGTGGCTATATCCAGTGATTCAGAGTTCATCGTATCGGGAAGTGCAGATAAGACGGTGAGACTATGGGACGTCAAGACAGGTACCTGTAAGACCATGAGTGGTCACACACATTATGTATTATCTGTGACTATATCCAGTGATTCAGAGTTCATCGTATCGGGAAGTAGAGATAATACGGTGAGACTATGGGACGTCAAGACAGGTACCTGTAAGACCATGAGTAGTCACACTAGTTCTGTATTCTCTGTGGCTATATCCAGTGATTCAGAGTTCATCGTATCGGGAAGTAGAGATAATACGGTGAGACTATGGGACGTCAAGACAGGTACCTGTAAGACCATGAGTAGTCACACTAGTTCTGTATTCTCTGTGGCTATATCCAGTGATTCAGAGTTCATCGTATCGGGAAGTGCAGATAATATGGTGAGACTATGGGACGTCAAGACAGGTACCTGTAAGACTTGGGTGGTCACACTAGTTCTGTATTCTCTGTGGCTATATCCAGTGATTCAGAGTTCATCGTATCGGGAAGTGCAGATAAGACGGTGAGACTATGGGACGTCAAGACAGGTACCTGTAAGACTTGGGTGGTCATACAAATTGAGTATCATCTGTGGCTATATCCAGTGATTCAGAGTTCATCGTATCGGGAAGTGCAGATAAGACGGTGAGACTATGGGACGTCAAGAAAGGTACCTGTAAGACCATGAGTGGTCACACACATTATGTATTATCTGTGACTATATCCAGTGATTCAGAGTTCATCGTATCGGGAAGTGCAGATAAGACGGTGAGACTATGGGACGTCAAGACAGGTACCTGTAAGACCATGAGTGGTCACACACATTATGTATTATCTGTGACTATATCCAGTGATTCAGAGTTCATCGTATCGGGAAGTGCAGATAAGACGGTGAGACTATGGGACGTCAAGACAGGTACCTGTAAGACCATGAGTGGTCACACTAGTTTTGTATTCTCTGTGGCTATATCCAGTGATTCAGAGTTCATCGTATCGGGAAGTGCAGATAAGACGGTGAGACTATGGGACGTCAAGACAGGTACCTGTAAGACCATGAGTGGTCACACACATTATGTATTATCTGTGACTATATCCAGTGATTCAGAGTTCATCGTATCGGGAAGTGCAGATAAGACGGTGAGACTATGGGACGTCAAGAAAGGTACCTGTAAGACCATGAGTGGTCACACTAGTTCTGTATTCTCTGTGGCTATATCCAGTGATTCAGAGTTCATCGTATCGGGAAGTGCAGATAAGACGGTGAGACTATGGGACGTCAAGAAAGGTACCTGTAAGACCATGAGTGGTCACACACATTATGTATTCTCTGTGGCTATATCCAGTGATTCAGAGTTCATCGTATCGGGAAGTGCAGATAAGACGGTGAGACTATGGGACGTCAAGACAGGTACCTGTAAGACCATGAGTGGTCACACACATTATGTATTATCTGTGACTATATCCAGTGATTCAGAGTTCATCGTATCGGGAAGTGCAGATAAAACGGTGAGACTATGGGACGTCAAGACAGGTACCTGTAAGACCATGAGTGGTCACACTAATTATGTATTATCTGTGACTATATCCAGTGATTCAGAGTTCATCGTATCGGGAAGTGCAGATAAGACGGTGAGACTATGGGACGTCAAGAAAGGTACCTGTAAGACCATGAGTGGTCACACACATTATGTATTATCTGTGACTATATCCAGTGATTCAGAGTTCATCGTATCGGGAAGTGCAGATAAGACGGTGAGACTATGGGACGTCAAGACAGGTACCTGTAAGACCATGAGTGGTCACACTAGTTCTGTATTCTCTGTGGCTATATCCAGTGATTCAGAGTTCATCGTATCGGGAAGTGCAGATAAGACGGTGAGACTATGGGACGTCAAGACAGGTACCTGTAAGACCATGAGTGGTCACACACATTATGTAATATCTGTGGCTATATCCAGTGATTCAGAGTTCATCGTATCGGGAAGTGCAGATAAAACGGTGAGACTATGGGACGTCAAGACAGGTACCTGTAAGACCATGAGTGGTCACACTAGTTATGTATTCTCTGTGTCTATATCCAGTGATTCAGAGTTCATCGTATCGGGAAGTGCAGATAATATGGTGAGACTATGGGACGTCAAGACAGGTACCTGTAAGACCATGAGTGGTCACACTAGTTATGTATTCTCTGTGGCTATATCCAGTGATTCAGAGTTCATCGTATCGGGAAGTGCAGATAATATGGTGAGACTATGGGACGTCAAGACAGGTACCTGTAAGACCATGAGTGGTCACACTAATTCTGTATTATCTGTGGCTATATCCAGTGATTCAGAGTTCATCGTATCGGGAAGTGCAGATAAAACGGTGAGACTATGGGACGTCAAGACAGGTACCTGTAAGACCATGAGTGGTCACACTAGTTTTGTATTCTCTGTGGCTATATCCAGTGATTCAGAGTTCATCGTATCGGGAAGTGCAGATAAGACGGTGAGACTATGGGACGTCAAGACAGGTACCTGTAAGACCATGAGTGGTCACACACATTATGTATTCTCTGTGACTATATCCAGTGATTCAGAGTTCATCGTATCGGGAAGTGCAGATAAGACGGTGAGACTATGGGACGTCAAGACAGGTACCTGTAAGACTTGGGTGGTCATACACATTATGTATTATCTGTGGCTATATCCAGTGATTCAGAGTTCATCGTATCGGGAAGTTATGATAATACGGTGAGACTATGGAACGTCAAGAAAGGTACCTGTAAGACCATGAGTGGTCACACACATTATGTAATATCTGTGGCTATATCCAGTGATTCAGAGTTCATCGTATCGGGAAGTGCAGATAAAACGGTGAGACTATGGGACGTCAAGACAGGTACCTGTAAGACCATGAGTGGTCACACTAGTTATGTATTATCTGTGGCTATATCCAGTGATTCAGAGTTCATCGTATCGGGAAGTGCAGATAAGACGGTGAGACTATGGGACGTCAAGACAGGTACCTGTAAGACCATGAGTGGTCACACTAGTTCTGTATTCTCTGTGACTATATCCAGTGATTCAGAGTTCATCGTATCGGGAAGTGCAGATAATACGGTGAGACTATGGGACGTCAAGACAGGTACCTGTAAGACCATGAGTGGTCACACACATTATGTATTATCTGTGGCTATATCCAGTGATTCAGAGTTCATCGTATCGGGAAGTAGAGATAATACAGTGAGACTATGGGACGTCAAGACAGGTACCTGTAAGACCATGAGTAGTCACACTAGTTCTGTATTCTCTGTGGCTATATCCAGTGATTCAGAGTTCATCGTATCGGGAAGTAGAGATAAAACGGTGAGACTATGGGACGTCAAGACAGGTACCTGTAAGACCATGAGTGGTCACACTAGTTTTGTATTCTCTGTGACTATATCCAGTGATTCAGAGTTCATCGTATCGGGAAGTAGAGATAATACGGTGAGACTATGGGACGTCAAGACAGGTACCTGTAAGACCATGAGTGGTCACACTAGTTCTGTATTCTCTGTGACTATATCCAGTGATTCAGAGTTCATCGTATCGGGAAGTGCAGATAATATGGTGAGACTATGGGACGTCAAGACAGGTACCTGTAAGACCATGAGTGGTCACACTAGTTATGTATTCTCTGTGTCTATATCCAGTGATTCAGAGTTCATCGTATCGGGAAGTGCAGATAATATGGTGAGACTATGGGACGTCAAGACAGGTACCTGTAAGACCATGAGTGGTCACACTAGTTATGTATTCTCTGTGGCTATATCCAGTGATTCAGAGTTCATCGTATCGGGAAGTGCAGATAATATGGTGAGACTATGGGACGTCAAGACAGGTACCTGTAAGACCATGAGTGGTCACACTAATTCTGTATTATCTGTGGCTATATCCAGTGATTCAGAGTTCATCGTATCGGGAAGTGCAGATAAAACGGTGAGACTATGGGACGTCAAGACAGGTACCTGTAAGACCATGAGTGGTCACACTAGTTTTGTATTCTCTGTGGCTATATCCAGTGATTCAGAGTTCATCGTATCGGGAAGTGCAGATAAGACGGTGAGACTATGGGACGTCAAGACAGGTACCTGTAAGACCATGAGTGGTCACACACATTATGTATTCTCTGTGACTATATCCAGTGATTCAGAGTTCATCGTATCGGGAAGTGCAGATAAGACGGTGAGACTATGGGACGTCAAGACAGGTACCTGTAAGACTTGGGTGGTCATACACATTATGTATTATCTGTGGCTATATCCAGTGATTCAGAGTTCATCGTATCGGGAAGTTATGATAATACGGTGAGACTATGGAACGTCAAGAAAGGTACCTGTAAGACCATGAGTGGTCACACACATTATGTAATATCTGTGGCTATATCCAGTGATTCAGAGTTCATCGTATCGGGAAGTGCAGATAAAACGGTGAGACTATGGGACGTCAAGACAGGTACCTGTAAGACCATGAGTGGTCACACTAGTTATGTATTATCTGTGGCTATATCCAGTGATTCAGAGTTCATCGTATCGGGAAGTGCAGATAAGACGGTGAGACTATGGGACGTCAAGACAGGTACCTGTAAGACCATGAGTGGTCACACTAGTTCTGTATTCTCTGTGACTATATCCAGTGATTCAGAGTTCATCGTATCGGGAAGTGCAGATAATACGGTGAGACTATGGGACGTCAAGACAGGTACCTGTAAGACCATGAGTGGTCACACACATTATGTATTATCTGTGGCTATATCCAGTGATTCAGAGTTCATCGTATCGGGAAGTAGAGATAATACAGTGAGACTATGGGACGTCAAGACAGGTACCTGTAAGACCATGAGTAGTCACACTAGTTCTGTATTCTCTGTGGCTATATCCAGTGATTCAGAGTTCATCGTATCGGGAAGTGCAGATAAGACGGTGAGACTATGGGACGTCAAGAAAGGTACCTGTAAGACCATGAGTGGTCACACACATTATGTATTATCTGTGACTATATCCAGTGATTCAGAGTTCATCGTATCGGGAAGTGCAGATAAGACGGTGAGACTATGGGACGTCAAGACAGGTACCTGTAAGACCATGAGTGGTCACACTAGTTCTGTATTCTCTGTGGCTATATCCAGTGATTCAGAGTTCATCGTATCGGGAAGTGCAGATAAGACGGTGAGACTATGGGACGTCAAGACAGGTACCTGTAAGACCATGAGTGGTCACACACATTATGTATTATCTGTGGCTATATCCAGTGATTCAGAGTTCATCGTATCGGGAAGTAGAGATAATACGGTGAGACTATGGGACGTCAAGACAGGTACCTGTAAGACCATGAGTGGTCACACACATTATGTATTATCTGTGACTATATCCAGTGATTCAGAGTTCATCGTATCGGGAAGTGCAGATAAGACGGTGAGACTATGGGACGTCAAGACAGGTACCTGTAAGACCATGAGTGGTCACACACATTATGTATTCTTTGTGGCTATATCCAGTGATTCAGAGTTCATCGTATCGGGAAGTAGAGATAATACGGTGAGACTATGGGACGTCAAGACAGGTACCTGTAAGACCATGAGTGGTCACACTAATTCTGTATTATCTGTGGCTATATCCAGTGATTCAGAGTTCATCGTATCGGGAAGTAGAGATAATACGGTGAGACTATGGGACGTCAAGACAGGTACCTGTAAGACCATGAGTAGTCACACTAGTTCTGTATTCTCTGTGGCTATATCCAGTGATTCAGAGTTCATCGTATCGGGAAGTGCAGATAAGACGGTGAGACTATGGGACGTCAAGAAAGGTACCTGTAAGACTTGGGTGGTCATACACATTATGTATTATCTGTGGCTATATCCAGTGATTCAGAGTTCATCGTATCGGGAAGTGCAGATAAGACGGTGAGACTATGGGACGTCAAGACAGGTACCTGTAAGACCATGAGTGGTCACACTAGTTCTGTATTCTCTGTGGCTATATCCAGTGATTCAGAGTTCATCGTATCGGGAAGTGCAGATAAGACGGTGAGACTATGGGACGTCAAGACAGGTACCTGTAAGACCATGAGTGGTCACACACATTATGTATTCTCTGTGGCTATATCCAGTGATTCAGAGTTCATCGTATCGGGAAGTGCAGATAAAACGGTGAGACTATGGGACGTCAAGACAGGTACCTGTAAGACCATGAGTGGTCACACTAGTTCTGTATTCTCTGTGGCTATATCCAGTGATTCAGAGTTCATCGTATCGGGAAGTAGAGATAATACGGTGAGACTATGGGACGTCAAGAAAGGTACCTGTAAGACTTGGGTGGTCACACACATTATGTATTATCTGTGGCTATATCCAGTGATTCAGAGTTCATCGTATCGGGAAGTAGAGATAATACAGTGAGACTATGGGACGTCAAGACAGGTACCTGTAAGACCATGAGTAGTCACACTAGTTCTGTATTCTCTGTGGCTATATCCAGTGATTCAGAGTTCATCGTATCGGGAAGTGCAGATAAGACGGTGAGACTATGGGACGTCAAGAAAGGTACCTGTAAGACTTGGGTGGTCACACACATTATGTATTATCTGTGGCTATATCCAGTGATTCAGAGTTCATCGTATCGGGAAGTAGAGATAATACGGTGAGACTATGGGACGTCAAGACAGGTACCTGTAAGACCATGAGTGGTCATACAAATTGAGTATCATCTGTGGCTATATCCAGTGATTCAGAGTTCATCGTATCGGGAAGTAGAGATAATACGGTGAGACTATGGGACGTCAAGACAGGTACCTGTAAGACTTGGGTGGTCATACAAATTGAGTATCATCTGTGGCTATATCCAGTGATTCAGAGTTCATCGTATCGGGAAGTGCAGATAAGACGGTGAGACTATGGGACGTCAAGACAGGTACCTGTAAGACCATGAGTGGTCACACTAGTTTTGTATTCTCTGTGGCTATATCCAGTGATTCAGAGTTCATCGTATCGGGAAGTGCAGATAAGACGGTGAGACTATGGGACGTCAAGAAAGGTACCTGTAAGACCATGAGTGGTCACACACATTATGTATTATCTGTGACTATATCCAGTTATTCAGATTTCATCGTATCGGGAAGTGCAGATAAGACGGTGAGACTATGGGACGTCAAGAAAGGTACCTGTAAGACCATGAGTGGTCACACACATTATGTATTATCTGTGGCTATATCCAGTGATTCAGAGTTCATCGTATCGGGAAGTGCAGATAAGACGGTGAGACTATGGGACGTCAAGACAGGTACCTGTAAGACCATGAGTGGTCACACTAGTTTTGTATTCTCTGTGGCTATATCCAGTGATTCAGAGTTCATCGTATCGTGAAGTAGAGATAATACGGTGAGACTATGGGACGTCAAGACAGGTACCTGTAAGACCATGAGTGGTCACACTAGTTCTGTATTATCTGTGGCTATATCCAGTGATTCAGAGTTCATCGTATCGGGAAGTTATGATAATACGGTGAGACTATGGGACGTCAAGACAGGTACCTGTAAGACCATGAGTGGTCACACACATTATGTATTATCTGTGGCTATATCCAGTGATTCAGAGTTCATCGTATCGGGAAGTGCAGATAAGACGGTGAGACTATGGGACGTCAAGACAGGTACCTGTAAGACCATGAGTGGTCACACTAGTTCTGTATTATCTGTGGCTATATCCAGTGATTCAGAGTTCATCGTATCGGGAAGTTATGATAATACGGTGAGACTATGGGACGTCAAGACAGGTACCTGTAAGACCATGAGTGGTCACACACATTATGTATTATCTGTGGCTATATCCAGTGATTCAGAGTTCATCGTATCGGGAAGTGCAGATAAGACGGTGAGACTATGGGACGTCAAGACAGGTACCTGTAAGACCATGAGTGGTCACACTAGTTATGTATTCTCTGTGGCTATATCCAGTGATTCAGAGTTCATCGTATCGGGAAGTGCAGATAATATGGTGAGACTATGGGACGTCAAGACAGGTACCTGTAAGACCATGAGTGGTCACACTAGTTATGTATTCTCTGTGGCTATATCCAGTGATTCAGAGTTCATCGTATCGGGAAGTAGAGATAATACGGTGAGACTATGGGACGTCAAGACAGGTACCTGTAAGACCATGAGTGGTCACACACATTATGTATTATCTGTGGCTATATCCAGTGATTCAGAGTTCATCGTATCGGGAAGTAGAGATAATACGGTGAGACTATGGGACGTCAAGACAGGTACCTGTAAGACTTGGGTGGTCATACAAATTGAGTATCATCTGTGGCTATATCCAGTGATTCAGAGTTCATCGTATCGGGAAGTGCAGATAAAACGGTGAGACTATGGGACGTCAAGACAGGTACCTGTAAGACCATGAGTGGTCACACTAATTCTGTATTATCTGTGGCTATATCCAGTGATTCAGAGTTCATCGTATCGGGAAGTGCAGATAAGACGGTGAGACTATGGGACGTCAAGACAGGTACCTGTAAGACCATGAGTAGTCACACTAGTTCTGTATTCTCTGTGGCTATATCCAGTGATTCAGAGTTCATCGTATCGGGAAGTGCAGATAAGACGGTGAGACTATGGGACGTCAAGAAAGGTACCTGTAAGACCATGAGTGGTCACACACATTATGTATTATCTGTGACTATATCCAGTGATTCAGAGTTCATCGTATCGGGAAGTGCAGATAAGACGGTGAGACTATGGGACGTCAAGAAAGGTACCTGTAAGACCATGAGTGGTCACACTAGTTTTGTATTCTCTGTGACTATATCCAGTGATTCAGAGTTCATCGTATCGGGAAGTGCAGATAAGACGGTGAGACTATGGGACGTCAAGAAAGGTACCTGTAAGACCATGAGTGGTCACACACATTATGTATTATCTGTGGCTATATCCAGTGATTCAGAGTTCATCGTATCGGGAAGTGCAGATAAGACGGTGAGACTATGGGACGTCAAGACAGGTACCTGTAAGACCATGAGTGGTCACACTAGTTCTGTATTCTCTGTGGCTATATCCAGTGATTCAGAGTTCATCGTATCGGGAAGTAGAGATAATACGGTGAGACTATGGGACGTCAAGACAGGTACCTGTAAGACCATGAGTGGTCACACTAGTTCTGTATTCTCTGTGGCTATATCCAGTGATTCAGAGTTCATCGTATCGGGAAGTGCAGATAAGACGGTGAGACTATGGGACGTCAAGACAGGTACCTGTAAGACCATGAGTGGTCACAATAGTTCTGTATTATCTGTGGCTATATCCAGTGATTCAGAGTTCATCGTATCGGGAAGTGCAGATAAGACGGTGAGACTATGGGACGTCAAGACAGGTACCTGTAAGACCATGAGTGGTCACACTAGTTCTGTATTCTCTGTGGCTATATCCAGTGATTCAGAGTTCATCGTATCGGGAAGTAGAGATAATACGGTGAGACTATGGGACGTCAAGACAGGTACCTGTAAGACCATGAGTGGTCACACACATTATGTATTATCTGTGGCTATATCCAGTGATTCAGAGTTCATCGTATCGGGAAGTAGAGATAATACGGTGAGACTATGGGACGTCAAGACAGGTACCTGTAAGACCATGAGTAGTCACACTAGTTCTGTATTCTCTGTGGCTATATCCAGTGATTCAGAGTTCATCGTATCGGGAAGTGCAGATAAGACGGTGAGACTATGGGACGTCAAGAAAGGTACCTGTAAGACCATGAGTGGTCACACACATTATGTATTATCTGTGACTATATCCAGTGATTCAGAGTTCATCGTATCGGGAAGTGCAGATAAGACGGTGAGACTATGGGACGTCAAGACAGGTACCTGTAAGACCATGAGTGGTCACACACATTATGTATTATCTGTGACTATATCCAGTGATTCAGAGTTCATCGTATCGGGAAGTAGAGATAATACGGTGAGACTATGGGACGTCAAGACAGGTACCTGTAAGACCATGAGTAGTCACACTAGTTCTGTATTCTCTGTGGCTATATCCAGTGATTCAGAGTTCATCGTATCGGGAAGTGCAGATAAGACGGTGAGACTATGGGACGTCAAGAAAGGTACCTGTAAGACCATGAGTGGTCACACTAGTTTTGTATTCTCTGTGGCTATATCCAGTGATTCAGATTTCATCGTATCGGGAAGTGCAGATAAGACGGTGAGACTATGGGACGTCAAGAAAGGTACCTGTAAGACCATGAGTGGTCACACACATTATGTATTATCTGTGGCTATATCCAGTGATTCAGAGTTCATCGTATCGGGAAGTGCAGATAAGACGGTGAGACTATGGGACGTCAAGACAGGTACCTGTAAGACCATGAGTGGTCACACTAATTCTGTATTATCTGTGGCTATATCCAGTGATTCAGAGTTCATCGTATCGGGAAGTGCAGATAAGACGGTGAGACTATGGGACGTCAAGACAGGTACCTGTAAGACCATGAGTAGTCACACTAGTTCTGTATTCTCTGTGGCTATATCCAGTGATTCAGAGTTCATCGTATCGGGAAGTGCAGATAAGACGGTGAGACTATGGGACGTCAAGAAAGGTACCTGTAAGACCATGAGTGGTCACACACATTATGTATTATCTGTGACTATATCCAGTGATTCAGAGTTCATCGTATCGGGAAGTGCAGATAAGACGGTGAGACTATGGGACGTCAAGAAAGGTACCTGTAAGACCATGAGTGGTCACACTAGTTTTGTATTCTCTGTGACTATATCCAGTGATTCAGAGTTCATCGTATCGGGAAGTGCAGATAAGACGGTGAGACTATGGGACGTCAAGAAAGGTACCTGTAAGACCATGAGTGGTCACACACATTATGTATTATCTGTGGCTATATCCAGTGATTCAGAGTTCATCGTATCGGGAAGTGCAGATAAGACGGTGAGACTATGGGACGTCAAGACAGGTACCTGTAAGACCATGAGTGGTCACACTAGTTCTGTATTCTCTGTGGCTATATCCAGTGATTCAGAGTTCATCGTATCGGGAAGTAGAGATAATACGGTGAGACTATGGGACGTCAAGACAGGTACCTGTAAGACCATGAGTGGTCACACTAGTTCTGTATTCTCTGTGGCTATATCCAGTGATTCAGAGTTCATCGTATCGGGAAGTAGAGATAATACGGTGAGACTATGGGACGTCAAGACAGGTACCTGTAAGACCATGAGTGGTCACACTAGTTTTGTATTCTCTGTGGCTATATCCAGTGATTCAGAGTTCATCGTATCGGGAAGTGCAGATAAGACGGTGAGACTATGGGACGTCAAGAAAGGTACCTGTAAGACCATGAGTGGTCACACTAGTTTTGTATTCTCTGTGACTATATCCAGTGATTCAGAGTTCATCGTATCGGGAAGTGCAGATAAGACGGTGAGACTATGGGACGTCAAGAAAGGTACCTGTAAGACCATGAGTGGTCACACTAGTTCTGTATTCTCTGTGACTATATCCAGTGATTCAGAGTTCATCGTATCGGGAAGTGCAGATAAGACGGTGAGACTATGGGACGTCAAGACAGGTACCTGTAAGACTTGGGTGGTCATACAAATTGAGTATCATCTGTGGCTATATCCAGTGATTCAGAGTTCATCGTATCGGGAAGTGCAGATAAAACGGTGAGACTATGGGACGTCAAGACAGGTACCTGTAAGACCATGAGTGGTCACACTAGTTTTGTATTCTCTGTGGCTATATCCAGTGATTCAGAGTTCATCGTATCGGGAAGTGCAGATAAGACGGTGAGACTATGGGACGTCAAGAAAGGTACCTGTAAGACCATGAGTGGTCACACACATTATGTATTATCTGTGACTATATCCAGTGATTCAGAGTTCATCGTATCGGGAAGTGCAGATAAGACGGTGAGACTATGGGACGTCAAGACAGGTACCTGTAAGACCATGAGTGGTCACACTAGTTCTGTATTCTCTGTGGCTATATCCAGTGATTCAGAGTTCATCGTATCGGGAAGTAGAGATAATACGGTGAGACTATGGGACGTCAAGACAGGTACCTGTAAGACCATGAGTGGTCACACACATTATGTATTATCTGTGGCTATATCCAGTGATTCAGAGTTCATCGTATCGGGAAGTAGAGATAATACGGTGAGACTATGGGACGTCAAGACAGGTACCTGTAAGACCATGAGTAGTCACACTAGTTCTGTATTCTCTGTGGCTATATCCAGTGATTCAGAGTTCATCGTATCGGGAAGTGCAGATAAGACGGTGAGACTATGGGACGTCAAGAAAGGTACCTGTAAGACCATGAGTGGTCACACACATTATGTATTATCTGTGACTATATCCAGTGATTCAGAGTTCATCGTATCGGGAAGTGCAGATAAGACGGTGAGACTATGGGACGTCAAGACAGGTACCTGTAAGACCATGAGTGGTCACACACATTATGTATTATCTGTGACTATATCCAGTGATTCAGAGTTCATCGTATCGGGAAGTAGAGATAATACGGTGAGACTATGGGACGTCAAGACAGGTACCTGTAAGACCATGAGTAGTCACACTAGTTCTGTATTCTCTGTGGCTATATCCAGTGATTCAGAGTTCATCGTATCGGGAAGTGCAGATAAGACGGTGAGACTATGGGACGTCAAGAAAGGTACCTGTAAGACCATGAGTGGTCACACTAGTTTTGTATTCTCTGTGGCTATATCCAGTGATTCAGATTTCATCGTATCGGGAAGTGCAGATAAGACGGTGAGACTATGGGACGTCAAGAAAGGTACCTGTAAGACCATGAGTGGTCACACACATTATGTATTATCTGTGGCTATATCCAGTGATTCAGAGTTCATCGTATCGGGAAGTGCAGATAAGACGGTGAGACTATGGGACGTCAAGACAGGTACCTGTAAGACCATGAGTGGTCACACTAGTTTTGTATTCTCTGTGGCTATATCCAGTGATTCAGAGTTCATCGTATCGGGAAGTGCAGATAAGACGGTGAGACTATGGGACGTCAAGACAGGTACCTGTAAGACCATGAGTGGTCACACTAGTTTTGTATTCTCTGTGGCTATATCCAGTGATTCAGAGTTCATCGTATCGGGAAGTAGAGATAATACGGTGAGACTATGGGACGTCAAGACAGGTACCTGTAAGACCATGAGTGGTCACACACATTATGTAATATCTGTGGCTATATCCAGTGATTCAGAGTTCATCGTATCGGGAAGTGCAGATAAAACGGTGAGACTATGGGACGTCAAGACAGGTAGCTGTAAGACCATGAGTGGTCACACTAGTTATGTATTATCTGTGGCTATATCCAGTGATTCAGAGTTCATCGTATCGGGAAGTAGAGATAAGACGGTGAGACTATGGGACGTCAAGACAGGTACCTGTAAGACCATGAGTGGTCACACTAGTTCTGTATTCTCTGTGACTATATCCAGTGATTCAGAGTTCATCGTATCGGGAAGTGCAGATAAGACGGTGAGACTATGGGACGTCAAGACAGGTACCTGTAAGACCATGAGTAGTCACACTAGTTCTGTATTCTCTGTGGCTATATCCAGTGATTCAGAGTTCATCGTATCGGGAAGTGCAGATAATATGGTGAGACTATGGGACGTCAAGACAGGTACCTGTAAGACCATGAGTGGTCACACTAGTTTTGTATTCTCTGTGGCTATATCCAGTGATTCAGAGTTCATCGTATCGGGAAGTGCAGATAAGACGGTGAGACTATGGGACGTCAAGACAGGTACCTGTAAGACCATGAGTGGTCACAATAGTTCTGTATTATCTGTGGCTATATCCAGTGATTCAGAGTTCATCGTATCGGGAAGTGCAGATAAGACGGTGAGACTATGGGACGTCAAGACAGGTACCTGTAAGACCATGAGTGGTCACACTAGTTCTGTATTCTCTGTGGCTATATCCAGTGATTCAGAGTTCATCGTATCGGGAAGTAGAGATAATACGGTGAGACTATGGGACGTCAAGACAGGTACCTGTAAGACCATGAGTGGTCACACACATTATGTATTATCTGTGGCTATATCCAGTGATTCAGAGTTCATCGTATCGGGAAGTAGAGATAATACGGTGAGACTATGGGACGTCAAGACAGGTACCTGTAAGACCATGAGTAGTCACACTAGTTCTGTATTCTCTGTGGCTATATCCAGTGATTCAGAGTTCATCGTATCGGGAAGTGCAGATAAGACGGTGAGACTATGGGACGTCAAGAAAGGTACCTGTAAGACCATGAGTGGTCACACACATTATGTATTCTCTGTGGCTATATCCAGTGATTCAGAGTTCATCGTATCGGGAAGTAGAGATAATACGGTGAGACTATGGGACGTCAAGACAGGTACCTGTAAGACCATGAGTGGTCACACTAATTCTGTATTATATGTGGCTATATCCAGTGATTCAGAGTTCATCGTATCGGGAAGTAGAGATAATACGGTGAGACTATGGGACGTCAAGACAGGTACCTGTAAGACCATGAGTAGTCACACTAGTTCTGTATTCTCTGTGGCTATATCCAGTGATTCAGAGTTCATCGTATCGGGAAGTGCAGATAAGACGGTGAGACTATGGGACGTCAAGAAAGGTACCTGTAAGACCATGAGTGGTCACACACATTATGTATTATCTGTGACTATATCCAGTGATTCAGAGTTCATCGTATCGGGAAGTGCAGATAAGACGGTGAGACTATGGGACGTCAAGACAGGTACCTGTAAGACCATGAGTGGTCACACTAGTTCTGTATTCTCTGTGGCTATATCCAGTGATTCAGAGTTCATCGTATCGGGAAGTAGAGATAATACGGTGAGACTATGGGACGTCAAGACAGGTACCTGTAAGACCATGAGTAGTCACACTAGTTCTGTATTCTCTGTGGCTATATCCAGTGATTCAGAGTTCATCGTATCGGGAAGTGCAGATAAGACGGTGAGACTATGGGACGTCAAGAAAGGTACCTGTAAGACCATGAGTGGTCACACACATTATGTATTATCTGTGACTATATCCAGTGATTCAGAGTTCATCGTATCGGGAAGTGCAGATAAGACGGTGAGACTATGGGACGTCAAGACAGGTACCTGTAAGACCATGAGTGGTCACACTAGTTCTGTATTCTCTGTGGCTATATCCAGTTATTCAGAGTTCATCGTATCGGGAAGTGCAGATAAGACGGTGAGACTATGGGACGTCAAGACAGGTACCTGTAAGACCATGAGTGGTCACACTAGTTATGTATTATCTGTGGCTATATCCAGTGATTCAGAGTTCATCGTATCGGGAAGTGCAGATAAGACGGTGAGACTATGGGACGTCAAGACAGGTACCTGTAAGACCATGAGTGGTCACACTAGTTCTGTATTCTCTGTGACTATATCCAGTGATTCAGAGTTCATCGTATCGGGAAGTGCAGATAAGACGGTGAGACTATGGGACGTCAAGACAGGTACCTGTAAGACTTGGGTGGTCATACACATTATGTATTATCTGTGGCTATATCCAGTGATTCAGAGTTCATCGTATCGGGAAGTTATGATAATACGGTGAGACTATGGAACGTCAAGAAAGGTACCTGTAAGACCATGAGTGGTCACACACATTATGTATTATCTGTGACTATATCCAGTGATTCAGAGTTCATCGTATCGGGAAGTGCAGATAAGACGGTGAGACTATGGGACGTCAAGACAGGTACCTGTAAGACCATGAGTGGTCACACTAGTTCTGTATTCTCTGTGGCTATATCCAGTGATTCAGAGTTCATCGTATCGGGAAGTAGAGATAATACGGTGAGACTATGGGACGTCAAGACAGGTACCTGTAAGACCATGAGTAGTCACACTAGTTCTGTATTCTCTGTGGCTATATCCAGTGATTCAGAGTTCATCGTATCGGGAAGTGCAGATAAGACGGTGAGACTATGGGACGTCAAGACAGGTACCTGTAAGACCATGAGTGGTCACACACATTATGTATTATCTGTGGCTATATCCAGTGATTCAGAGTTCATCGTATCGGGAAGTAGAGATAATACGGTGAGACTATGGGACGTCAAGACAGGTACCTGTAAGACCATGAGTAGTCACACTAGTTCTGTATTCTCTGTGGCTATATCCAGTGATTCAGAGTTCATCGTATCGGGAAGTAGAGATAATACGGTGAGACTATGGGACGTCAAGACAGGTACCTGTAAGACCATGAGTGGTCACACTAGTTTTGTATTCTCTGTGGCTATATCCAGTGATTCAGAGTTCATCGTATCGGGAAGTGCAGATAAGACGGTGAGACTATGGGACGTCAAGAAAGGTACCTGTAAGACCATGAGTGGTCACACACATTATGTATTATCTGTGACTATATCCAGTGATTCAGAGTTCATCGTATCGGGAAGTGCAGATAAGACGGTGAGACTATGGGACGTCAAGACAGGTACCTGTAAGACCATGAGTGGTCACACTAGTTCTGTATTCTCTGTGGCTATATCCAGTGATTCAGAGTTCATCGTATCGGGAAGTAGAGATAATACGGTGAGACTATGGGACGTCAAGACAGGTACCTGTAAGACCATGAGTGGTCACACACATTATGTATTATCTGTGGCTATATCCAGTGATTCAGAGTTCATCGTATCGGGAAGTAGAGATAATACGGTGAGACTATGGGACGTCAAGACAGGTACCTGTAAGACCATGAGTAGTCACACTAGTTCTGTATTCTCTGTGGCTATATCCAGTGATTCAGAGTTCATCGTATCGGGAAGTGCAGATAAGACGGTGAGACTATGGGACGTCAAGAAAGGTACCTGTAAGACCATGAGTGGTCACACACATTATGTATTATCTGTGACTATATCCAGTGATTCAGAGTTCATCGTATCGGGAAGTGCAGATAAGACGGTGAGACTATGGGACGTCAAGACAGGTACCTGTAAGACCATGAGTGGTCACACACATTATGTATTATCTGTGACTATATCCAGTGATTCAGAGTTCATCGTATCGGGAAGTAGAGATAATACGGTGAGACTATGGGACGTCAAGACAGGTACCTGTAAGACCATGAGTAGTCACACTAGTTCTGTATTCTCTGTGGCTATATCCAGTGATTCAGAGTTCATCGTATCGGGAAGTGCAGATAAGACGGTGAGACTATGGGACGTCAAGAAAGGTACCTGTAAGACCATGAGTGGTCACACTAGTTTTGTATTCTCTGTGGCTATATCCAGTGATTCAGATTTCATCGTATCGGGAAGTGCAGATAAGACGGTGAGACTATGGGACGTCAAGAAAGGTACCTGTAAGACCATGAGTGGTCACACACATTATGTATTATCTGTGGCTATATCCAGTGATTCAGAGTTCATCGTATCGGGAAGTGCAGATAAGACGGTGAGACTATGGGACGTCAAGACAGGTACCTGTAAGACCATGAGTGGTCACACTAATTCTGTATTATCTGTGGCTATATCCAGTGATTCAGAGTTCATCGTATCGGGAAGTGCAGATAAGACGGTGAGACTATGGGACGTCAAGACAGGTACCTGTAAGACCATGAGTAGTCACACTAGTTCTGTATTCTCTGTGGCTATATCCAGTGATTCAGAGTTCATCGTATCGGGAAGTGCAGATAAGACGGTGAGACTATGGGACGTCAAGAAAGGTACCTGTAAGACCATGAGTGGTCACACACATTATGTATTATCTGTGACTATATCCAGTGATTCAGAGTTCATCGTATCGGGAAGTGCAGATAAGACGGTGAGACTATGGGACGTCAAGAAAGGTACCTGTAAGACCATGAGTGGTCACACTAGTTTTGTATTCTCTGTGACTATATCCAGTGATTCAGAGTTCATCGTATCGGGAAGTGCAGATAAGACGGTGAGACTATGGGACGTCAAGAAAGGTACCTGTAAGACCATGAGTGGTCACACACATTATGTATTATCTGTGGCTATATCCAGTGATTCAGAGTTCATCGTATCGGGAAGTGCAGATAAGACGGTGAGACTATGGGACGTCAAGACAGGTACCTGTAAGACCATGAGTGGTCACACTAGTTCTGTATTCTCTGTGGCTATATCCAGTGATTCAGAGTTCATCGTATCGGGAAGTAGAGATAATACGGTGAGACTATGGGACGTCAAGACAGGTACCTGTAAGACCATGAGTGGTCACACTAGTTCTGTATTCTCTGTGGCTATATCCAGTGATTCAGAGTTCATCGTATCGGGAAGTAGAGATAATACGGTGAGACTATGGGACGTCAAGACAGGTACCTGTAAGACCATGAGTGGTCACACTAGTTTTGTATTCTCTGTGGCTATATCCAGTGATTCAGAGTTCATCGTATCGGGAAGTGCAGATAAGACGGTGAGACTATGGGACGTCAAGAAAGGTACCTGTAAGACCATGAGTGGTCACACTAGTTTTGTATTCTCTGTGACTATATCCAGTGATTCAGAGTTCATCGTATCGGGAAGTGCAGATAAGACGGTGAGACTATGGGACGTCAAGAAAGGTACCTGTAAGACCATGAGTGGTCACACACATTATGTATTATCTGTGACTATATCCAGTGATTCAGAGTTCATCGTATCGGGAAGTGCAGATAAGACGGTGAGACTATGGGACGTCAAGACAGGTACCTGTAAGACCATGAGTGGTCACACTAGTTCTGTATTCTCTGTGGCTATATCCAGTGATTCAGAGTTCATCGTATCGGGAAGTGCAGATAAGACGGTGAGACTATGGGACGTCAAGACAGGTACCTGTAAGACCATGAGTGGTCACACACATTATGTATTCTCTGTGGCTATATCCAGTGATTCAGAGTTCATCGTATCGGGAAGTAGAGATAATACGGTGAGACTATGGGACGTCAAGACAGGTACCTGTAAGACCATGAGTGGTCACACTAATTCTGTATTATATGTGGCTATATCCAGTGATTCAGAGTTCATCGTATCGGGAAGTAGAGATAATACGGTGAGACTATGGGACGTCAAGACAGGTACCTGTAAGACCATGAGTAGTCACACTAGTTCTGTATTCTCTGTGGCTATATCCAGTGATTCAGAGTTCATCGTATCGGGAAGTGCAGATAAGACGGTGAGACTATGGGACGTCAAGAAAGGTACCTGTAAGACCATGAGTGGTCACACACATTATGTATTATCTGTGACTATATCCAGTGATTCAGAGTTCATCGTATCGGGAAGTGCAGATAAGACGGTGAGACTATGGGACGTCAAGACAGGTACCTGTAAGACCATGAGTGGTCACACTAGTTCTGTATTCTCTGTGGCTATATCCAGTGATTCAGAGTTCATCGTATCGGGAAGTAGAGATAATACGGTGAGACTATGGGACGTCAAGACAGGTACCTGTAAGACCATGAGTAGTCACACTAGTTCTGTATTCTCTGTGGCTATATCCAGTGATTCAGAGTTCATCGTATCGGGAAGTGCAGATAAGACGGTGAGACTATGGGACGTCAAGAAAGGTACCTGTAAGACCATGAGTGGTCACACACATTATGTATTATCTGTGACTATATCCAGTGATTCAGAGTTCATCGTATCGGGAAGTGCAGATAAGACGGTGAGACTATGGGACGTCAAGACAGGTACCTGTAAGACCATGAGTGGTCACACTAGTTCTGTATTCTCTGTGGCTATATCCAGTTATTCAGAGTTCATCGTATCGGGAAGTGCAGATAAGACGGTGAGACTATGGGACGTCAAGACAGGTACCTGTAAGACCATGAGTGGTCACACTAGTTATGTATTATCTGTGGCTATATCCAGTGATTCAGAGTTCATCGTATCGGGAAGTGCAGATAAGACGGTGAGACTATGGGACGTCAAGACAGGTACCTGTAAGACCATGAGTGGTCACACTAGTTCTGTATTCTCTGTGACTATATCCAGTGATTCAGAGTTCATCGTATCGGGAAGTGCAGATAAGACGGTGAGACTATGGGACGTCAAGACAGGTACCTGTAAGACTTGGGTGGTCATACACATTATGTATTATCTGTGGCTATATCCAGTGATTCAGAGTTCATCGTATCGGGAAGTTATGATAATACGGTGAGACTATGGAACGTCAAGAAAGGTACCTGTAAGACCATGAGTGGTCACACACATTATGTATTATCTGTGACTATATCCAGTGATTCAGAGTTCATCGTATCGGGAAGTGCAGATAAGACGGTGAGACTATGGGACGTCAAGACAGGTACCTGTAAGACCATGAGTGGTCACACTAGTTCTGTATTCTCTGTGGCTATATCCAGTGATTCAGAGTTCATCGTATCGGGAAGTAGAGATAATACGGTGAGACTATGGGACGTCAAGACAGGTACCTGTAAGACCATGAGTAGTCACACTAGTTCTGTATTCTCTGTGGCTATATCCAGTGATTCAGAGTTCATCGTATCGGGAAGTGCAGATAAGACGGTGAGACTATGGGACGTCAAGACAGGTACCTGTAAGACCATGAGTGGTCACACACATTATGTATTATCTGTGGCTATATCCAGTGATTCAGAGTTCATCGTATCGGGAAGTAGAGATAATACGGTGAGACTATGGGACGTCAAGACAGGTACCTGTAAGACCATGAGTAGTCACACTAGTTCTGTATTCTCTGTGGCTATATCCAGTGATTCAGAGTTCATCGTATCGGGAAGTAGAGATAATACGGTGAGACTATGGGACGTCAAGACAGGTACCTGTAAGACTTGGGTGGTCACACTAGTTTTGTATTCTCTGTGGCTATATCCAGTGATTCAGAGTTCATCGTATCGGGAAGTGCAGATAAGACGGTGAGACTATGGGACGTCAAGAAAGGTACCTGTAAGACTTGGGTGGTCATACACATTATGTATTATCTGTGGCTATATCCAGTGATTCAGAGTTCATCGTATCGGGAAGTGCAGATAAAACGGTGAGACTATGGGACGTCAAGACAGGTACCTGTAAGACCATGAGTGGTCACACTAGTTTTGTATTCTCTGTGGCTATATCCAGTGATTCAGAGTTCATCGTATCGGGAAGTAGAGATAATACGGTGAGACTATGGGACGTCAAGACAGGTACCTGTAAGACCATGAGTGGTCACACAAGTTTTGTATTCTCTGTGGCTATATCCAGTGATTCAGAGTTCATCGTATCGGGAAGTAGAGATAATACGGTGAGACTATGGGACGTCAAGACAGGTACCTGTAAGACCATGAGTGGTCACACTAGTTCTGTATTCTCTGTGGCTATATCCAGTGATTCAGAGTTCATCGTATCGGGAAGTGCAGATAAGACGGTGAGACTATGGGACGTCAAGAAAGGTACCTGTAAGACCATGAGTGGTCACACTAGTTTTGTATTCTCTGTGGCTATATCCAGTGATTCAGAGTTCATCGTATCGGGAAGTGCAGATAAGACGGTGAGACTATGGGACGTCAAGACAGGTACCTGTAAGACCATGAGTGGTCACACTAGTTTTGTATTATCTGTGGCTATATCCAGTGATTCAGAGTTCATCGTATCGGGAAGTAGAGATAAAACGGTGAGACTATGGGACGTCAAGACAGGTACCTGTAAGACCATGAGTGGTCACACTAGTTTTGTATTCTCTGTGACTATATCCAGTGATTCAGAGTTCATCGTATCGGGAAGTAGAGATAATACGGTGAGACTATGGGACGTCAAGACAGGTACCTGTAAGACCATGAGTGGTCACACACATTATGTATTATCTGCGACTATATCCAGTGATTCAGAGTTCATCGTATCGGGAAGTGCAGATAAAACGGTGAGACTATGGGACGTCAAGACAGGTACCTGTAAGACTTGGGTGGTCACACTAGTTCTGTATTCTCTGTGGCTATATCCAGTGATTCAGAGTTCATCGTATCGGGAAGTGCAGATAAGACGGTGAGACTATGGGACGTCAAGACAGGTACCTGTAAGACCATGAGTGGTCACACTAGTTTTGTATTCTCTGTGACTATATCCAGTGATTCAGAGTTCATCGTATCGGGAAGTGCAGATAAGACGGTGAGACTATGGGACGTCAAGACAGGTACCTGTAAGACCATGAGTGGTCACACTAGTTATGTATTCTCTGTGGCTATATCCAGTGATTCAGAGTTCATCGTATCGGGAAGTGCAGATAATATGGTGAGACTATGGGACGTCAAGACAGGTACCTGTAAGACCATGAGTGGTCACACTAGTTTTGTATTATCTGTGGCTATATCCAGTGATTCAGAGTTCATCGTATCGGGAAGTGCAGATAAGACGGTGAGACTATGGGACGTCAAGACAGGTACCTGTAAGACCATGAGTAGTCACACTAGTTCTGTATTCTCTGTGGCTATATCCAGTGATTCAGAGTTCATCGTATCGGGAAGTGCAGATAAGACGGTGAGACTATGGGACGTCAAGACAGGTACCTGTAAGACCATGAGTAGTCACACTAGTTCTGTATTCTCTGTGGCTATATCCAGTGATTCAGAGTTCATCGTATCGGGAAGTGCAGATAAGACGGTGAGACTATGGGACGTCAAGACAGGTACCTGTAAGACTTGGGTGGTCATACAAATTGAGTATCATCTGTGGCTATATCCAGTGATTCAGAGTTCATCGTATCGGGAAGTGCAGATAAGACGGTGAGACTATGGGACGTCAAGACAGGTACCTGTAAGACCATGAGTGGTCACACTAGTTTTGTATTCTCTGTGGCTATATCCAGTGATTCAGAGTTCATCGTATCGGGAAGTGCAGATAAGACGGTGAGACTATGGGACGTCAAGACAGGTACCTGTAAGACCATGAGTGGTCACACACATTATGTAATATCTGTGGCTATATCCAGTGATTCAGAGTTCATCGTATCGGGAAGTGCAGATAAAACGGTGAGACAATGGGACGTCAAGACAGGTACCTGTAAGACCATGAGTGGTCACACTAGTTTTGTATTCTCTGTGGCTATATCCAGTGATTCAGAGTTCATCGTATCGGGAAGTGCAGATAAGACGGTGAGACTATGGGACGTCAAGACAGGTACCTGTAAGACCATGAGTAGTCACACTAGTTCTGTATTCTCTGTGGCTATATCCAGTGATTCAGAGTTCATCGTATCGGGAAGTGCAGATAAGACGGTGAGACTATGGGACGTCAAGAAAGGTACCTGTAAGACCATGAGTGGTCACACTAGTTTTGTATTCTCTGTGGCTATATCCAGTGATTCAGAGTTCATCGTATCGGGAAGTGCAGATAAGACGGTGAGACTATGGGACGTCAAGACAGGTACCTGTAAGACCATGAGTGGTCACACTAGTTTTGTATTATCTGTGGCTATATCCAGTGATTCAGAGTTCATCGTATCGGGAAGTAGAGATAAAACGGTGAGACTATGGGACGTCAAGACAGGTACCTGTAAGACCATGAGTGGTCACACTAGTTTTGTATTCTCTGTGACTATATCCAGTGATTCAGAGTTCATCGTATCGGGAAGTAGAGATAATACGGTGAGACTATGGGACGTCAAGACAGGTACCTGTAAGACCATGAGTGGTCACACACATTATGTATTATCTGCGACTATATCCAGTGATTCAGAGTTCATCGTATCGGGAAGTGCAGATAAAACGGTGAGACTATGGGACGTCAAGACAGGTACCTGTAAGACTTGGGTGGTCACACTAGTTCTGTATTCTCTGTGGCTATATCCAGTGATTCAGAGTTCATCGTATCGGGAAGTGCAGATAAGACGGTGAGACTATGGGACGTCAAGACAGGTACCTGTAAGACCATGAGTGGTCACACTAGTTTTGTATTCTCTGTGACTATATCCAGTGATTCAGAGTTCATCGTATCGGGAAGTGCAGATAAGACGGTGAGACTATGGGACGTCAAGAAAGGTACCTGTAAGACCATGAGTGGTCACACTAGTTCTGTATTCTCTGTGGCTATATCCAGTGATTCAGAGTTCATCGTATCGGGAAGTGCAGATAATATGGTGAGACTATGGGACGTCAAGACAGGTACCTGTAAGACCATGAGTAGTCACACTAGTTCTGTATTCTCTGTGGCTATATCCAGTGATTCAGAGTTCATCGTATCGGGAAGTGCAGATAAGACGGTGAGACTATGGGACGTCAAGACAGGTACCTGTAAGACTTGGGTGGTCATACAAATTGAGTATCATCTGTGGCTATATCCAGTGATTCAGAGTTCATCGTATCGGGAAGTGCAGATAAGACGGTGAGACTATGGGACGTCAAGACAGGTACCTGTAAGACCATGAGTAGTCACACTAGTTTTGTATTCTCTGTGACTATATCCAGTGATTCAGAGTTCATCGTATCGGGAAGTGCAGATAAGACGGTGAGACTATGGGACGTCAAGACAGGTACCTGTAAGACCATGAGTGGTCACACTAGTTATGTATTCTCTGTGGCTATATCCAGTGATTCAGAGTTCATCGTATCGGGAAGTGCAGATAATATGGTGAGACTATGGGACGTCAAGACAGGTACCTGTAAGACCATGAGTGGTCACACTAATTCTGTATTATCTGTGGCTATATCCAGTGATTCAGAGTTCATCGTATCGGGAAGTGCAGATAAGACGGTGAGACTATGGGACGTCAAGACAGGTACCTGTAAGACCATGAGTAGTCACACTAGTTCTGTATTCTCTGTGGCTATATCCAGTGATTCAGAGTTCATCGTATCGGGAAGTGCAGATAAGACGGTGAGACTATGGGACGTCAAGAAAGGTACCTGTAAGACAATGAGTGGTCACACTAGTTCTGTATTCTCTGTGACTATATCCAGTGATTCAGAGTTCATCGTATCGGGAAGTGCAGATAAGACGGTGAGACTATGGGACGTCAAGACAGGTACCTGTAAGACCATGAGTGGTCACACACATTATGTATTATCTGTGGCTATATCCAGTGATTCAGAGTTCATCGTATCGGGAAGTAGAGATAATACGGTGAGACTATGGGACGTCAAGACAGGTACCTGTAAGACCATGAGTAGTCACACTAGTTCTGTATTCTCTGTGGCTATATCCAGTGATTCAGAGTTCATCGTATCGGGAAGTGCAGATAAGACGGTGAGACTATGGGACGTCAAGACAGGTACCTGTAAGACCATGAGTAGTCACACTAGTTCTGTATTCTCTGTGGCTATATCCAGTGATTCAGAGTTCATCGTATCGGGAAGTGCAGATAAGACGGTGAGACTATGGGACGTCAAGACAGGTACCTGTAAGACTTGGGTGGTCATACAAATTGAGTATCATCTGTGGCTATATCCAGTGATTCAGAGTTCATCGTATCGGGAAGTGCAGATAAGACGGTGAGACTATGGGACGTCAAGACAGGTACCTGTAAGACCATGAGTGGTCACACACATTATGTATTATCTGTGACTATATCCAGTGATTCAGAGTTCATCGTATCGGGAAGTGCAGATAAGACGGTGAGACTATGGGACGTCAAGACAGGTACCTGTAAGACCATGAGTAGTCACACTAGTTCTGTATTCTCTGTGGCTATATCCAGTGATTCAGAGTTCATCGTATCGGGAAGTGCAGATAAGACGGTGAGACTATGGGACGTCAAGACAGGTACCTGTAAGACTTGGGTGGTCATACAAATTGAGTATCATCTGTGGCTATATCCAGTGATTCAGAGTTCATCGTATCGGGAAGTGCAGATAAGACGGTGAGACTATGGGACGTCAAGACAGGTACCTGTAAGACTTGGGTGGTCACACTAGTTCTGTATTCTCTGTGGCTATATCCAGTGATTCAGAGTTCATCGTATCGGGAAGTGCAGATAATATGGTGAGACTATGGGACGTCAAGACAGGTACCTGTAAGACCATGAGTGGTCACACTAGTTATGTATTCTCTGTGGCTATATCCAGTGATTCAGAGTTCATCGTATCGGGAAGTGCAGATAAAACGGTGAGACTATGGGACGTCAAGACAGGTACCTGTAAGACCATGAGTGGTCACACTAATTATGTATTCTCTGTGGCTATATCCAGTGATTCAGAGTTCATCGTATCGGGAAGTGCAGATAAGACGGTGAGACTATGGGACGTCAAGACAGGTACCTGTAAGACTTGGGTGGTCATACACATTATGTATTATCTGTGGCTATATCCAGTGATTCAGAGTTCATCGTATCGGGAAGTTATGATAATACGGTGAGACTATGGAACGTCAAGAAAGGTACCTGTAAGACCATGAGTGGTCACACACATTATGTAATATCTGTGGCTATATCCAGTGATTCAGAGTTCATCGTATCGGGAAGTGCAGATAATACGGTGAGACTATGGGACGTCAAGACAGGTACCTGTAAGACCATGAGTGGTCACACTAGTTCTGTATTCTCTGTGGCTATATCCAGTGATTCAGAGTTCATCGTATCGGGAAGTGCAGATAAGACGGTGAGACTATGGGACGTCAAGACAGGTACCTGTAAGACCATGAGTGGTCACACACATTATGTATTCTCTGTGGCTATATCCAGTGATTCAGAGTTCATCGTATCGGGAAGTGCAGATAAGACGGTGAGACTATGGGACGTCAAGAAAGGTACCTGTAAGACCATGAGTGGTCACACACATTATGTATTATCTGTGACTATATCCAGTGATTCAGAGTTCATCGTATCGGGAAGTGCAGATAAGACGGTGAGACTATGGGACGTCAAGACAGGTACCTGTAAGACCATGAGTGGTCACACTAGTTCTGTATTCTCTGTGGCTATATCCAGTGATTCAGAGTTCATCGTATCGGGAAGTGCAGATAAGACGGTGAGACTATGGGACGTCAAGAAAGGTACCTGTAAGACCATGAGTGGTCACACTAGTTTTGTATTCTCTGTGACTATATCCAGTGATTCAGAGTTCATCGTATCGGGAAGTGCAGATAAGACGGTGAGACTATGGGACGTCAAGAAAGGTACCTGTAAGACCATGAGTGGTCACACACATTATGTATTATCTGTGACTATATCCAGTGATTCAGAGTTCATCGTATCGGGAAGTGCAGATAAGACGGTGAGACTATGGGACGTCAAGAAAGGTACCTGTAAGACAATGAGTGGTCACACTAGTTCTGTATTCTCTGTGACTATATCCAGTGATTCAGAGTTCATCGTATCGGGAAGTGCAGATAAGACGGTGAGACTATGGGACGTCAAGACAGGTACCTGTAAGACCATGAGTGGTCACACACATTATGTATTATCTGTGGCTATATCCAGTGATTCAGAGTTCATCGTATCGGGAAGTAGAGATAATACGGTGAGACTATGGGACGTCAAGACAGGTACCTGTAAGACCATGAGTAGTCACACTAGTTCTGTATTCTCTGTGGCTATATCCAGTGATTCAGAGTTCATCGTATCGGGAAGTGCAGATAAGACGGTGAGACTATGGGACGTCAAGACAGGTACCTGTAAGACCATGAGTGGTCACACTAGTTCTGTATTCTCTGTGGCTATATCCAGTGATTCAGAGTTCATCGTATCGGGAAGTGCAGATAAGACGGTGAGACTATGGGACGTCAAGACAGGTACCTGTAAGACTTGGGTGGTCATACAAATTGAGTATCATCTGTGGCTATATCCAGTGATTCAGAGTTCATCGTATCGGGAAGTGCAGATAAGACGGTGAGACTATGGGACGTCAAGAAAGGTACCTGTAAGACCATGAGTGGTCACACACATTATGTATTATCTGTGACTATATCCAGTGATTCAGAGTTCATCGTATCGGGAAGTGCAGATAAGACGGTGAGACTATGGGACGTCAAGACAGGTACCTGTAAGACCATGAGTAGTCACACTAGTTCTGTATTCTCTGTGGCTATATCCAGTGATTCAGAGTTCATCGTATCGGGAAGTGCAGATAAGACGGTGAGACTATGGGACGTCAAGACAGGTACCTGTAAGACTTGGGTGGTCATACAAATTGAGTATCATCTGTGGCTATATCCAGTGATTCAGAGTTCATCGTATCGGGAAGTGCAGATAAGACGGTGAGACTATGGGACGTCAAGACAGGTACCTGTAAGACTTGGGTGGTCACACTAGTTCTGTATTCTCTGTGGCTATATCCAGTGATTCAGAGTTCATCGTATCGGGAAGTGCAGATAATATGGTGAGACTATGGGACGTCAAGACAGGTACCTGTAAGACCATGAGTGGTCACACTAGTTATGTATTCTCTGTGGCTATATCCAGTGATTCAGAGTTCATCGTATCGGGAAGTGCAGATAAAACGGTGAGACTATGGGACGTCAAGACAGGTACCTGTAAGACCATGAGTGGTCACACTAATTATGTATTCTCTGTGGCTATATCCAGTGATTCAGAGTTCATCGTATCGGGAAGTGCAGATAAGACGGTGAGACTATGGGACGTCAAGACAGGTACCTGTAAGACTTGGGTGGTCATACACATTATGTATTATCTGTGGCTATATCCAGTGATTCAGAGTTCATCGTATCGGGAAGTTATGATAATACGGTGAGACTATGGAACGTCAAGAAAGGTACCTGTAAGACCATGAGTGGTCACACACATTATGTAATATCTGTGGCTATATCCAGTGATTCAGAGTTCATCGTATCGGGAAGTGCAGATAATACGGTGAGACTATGGGACGTCAAGACAGGTACCTGTAAGACCATGAGTGGTCACACTAGTTCTGTATTCTCTGTGGCTATATCCAGTGATTCAGAGTTCATCGTATCGGGAAGTGCAGATAAGACGGTGAGACTATGGGACGTCAAGACAGGTACCTGTAAGACCATGAGTGGTCACACACATTATGTATTCTCTGTGGCTATATCCAGTGATTCAGAGTTCATCGTATCGGGAAGTGCAGATAAGACGGTGAGACTATGGGACGTCAAGAAAGGTACCTGTAAGACAATGAGTGGTCACACTAGTTCTGTATTCTCTGTGACTATATCCAGTGATTCAGAGTTCATCGTATCGGGAAGTGCAGATAAGACGGTGAGACTATGGGACGTCAAGACAGGTACCTGTAAGACCATGAGTGGTCACACTAGTTCTGTATTCTCTGTGGCTATATCCAGTGATTCAGAGTTCATCGTATCGGGAAGTGCAGATAAGACGGTGAGACTATGGGACGTCAAGAAAGGTACCTGTAAGACCATGAGTGGTCACACTAGTTTTGTATTCTCTGTGACTATATCCAGTGATTCAGAGTTCATCGTATCGGGAAGTGCAGATAAGACGGTGAGACTATGGGACGTCAAGAAAGGTACCTGTAAGACCATGAGTGGTCACACACATTATGTATTATCTGTGACTATATCCAGTGATTCAGAGTTCATCGTATCGGGAAGTGCAGATAAGACGGTGAGACTATGGGACGTCAAGAAAGGTACCTGTAAGACAATGAGTGGTCACACTAGTTCTGTATTCTCTGTGACTATATCCAGTGATTCAGAGTTCATCGTATCGGGAAGTGCAGATAAGACGGTGAGACTATGGGACGTCAAGACAGGTACCTGTAAGACCATGAGTGGTCACACACATTATGTATTATCTGTGGCTATATCCAGTGATTCAGAGTTCATCGTATCGGGAAGTAGAGATAATACGGTGAGACTATGGGACGTCAAGACAGGTACCTGTAAGACCATGAGTAGTCACACTAGTTCTGTATTCTCTGTGGCTATATCCAGTGATTCAGAGTTCATCGTATCGGGAAGTGCAGATAAGACGGTGAGACTATGGGACGTCAAGACAGGTACCTGTAAGACCATGAGTAGTCACACTAGTTCTGTATTCTCTGTGGCTATATCCAGTGATTCAGAGTTCATCGTATCGGGAAGTGCAGATAAGACGGTGAGACTATGGGACGTCAAGACAGGTACCTGTAAGACTTGGGTGGTCATACAAATTGAGTATCATCTGTGGCTATATCCAGTGATTCAGAGTTCATCGTATCGGGAAGTGCAGATAAGACGGTGAGACTATGGGACGTCAAGAAAGGTACCTGTAAGACCATGAGTGGTCACACACATTATGTATTATCTGTGACTATATCCAGTGATTCAGAGTTCATCGTATCGGGAAGTGCAGATAAGACGGTGAGACTATGGGACGTCAAGACAGGTACCTGTAAGACCATGAGTGGTCACACACATTATGTATTATCTGTGACTATATCCAGTGATTCAGAGTTCATCGTATCGGGAAGTGCAGATAAGACGGTGAGACTATGGGACGTCAAGACAGGTACCTGTAAGACCATGAGTGGTCACACACATTATGTATTCTCTGTGGCTATATCCAGTGATTCAGAGTTCATCGTATCGGGAAGTAGAGATAATACGGTGAGACTATGGGACGTCAAGACAGGTACCTGTAAGACCATGAGTGGTCACACACATTATGTATTATCTGTGGCTATATCCAGTGATTCAGAGTTCATCGTATCGGGAAGTAGAGATAATACAGTGAGACTATGGGACGTCAAGAAAGGTACCTGTAAGACCATGAGTGGTCACACACATTATGTATTATCTGTGACTATATCCAGTGATTCAGAGTTCATCGTATCGGGAAGTGCAGATAAGACGGTGAGACTATGGGACGTCAAGAAAGGTACCTGTAAGACCATGAGTGGTCACACTAGTTCTGTATTCTCTGTGGCTATATCCAGTGATTCAGAGTTCATCGTATCGTGAAGTAGAGATAATACGGTGAGACTATGGGACGTCAAGACAGGTACCTGTAAGACCATGAGTGGTCACACACATTATGTATTCTCTGTGGCTATATCCAGTGATTCAGAGTTCATCGTATCGGGAAGTGCAGATAAGACGGTGAGACTATGGGACGTCAAGAAAGGTACCTGTAAGACCATGAGTGGTCACACACATTATGTATTATCTGTGACTATATCCAGTGATTCAGAGTTCATCGTATCGGGAAGTGCAGATAAGACGGTGAGACTATGGGACGTCAAGACAGGTACCTGTAAGACCATGAGTGGTCACACTAGTTCTGTATTCTCTGTGGCTATATCCAGTGATTCAGAGTTCATCGTATCGGGAAGTGCAGATAAGACGGTGAGACTATGGGACGTCAAGACAGGTACCTGTAAGACCATGAGTGGTCACACTAGTTCTGTATTCTCTGTGGCTATATCCAGTGATTCAGAGTTCATCGTATCGGGAAGTGCAGATAAGACGGTGAGACTATGGGACGTCAAGAAAGGTACCTGTAAGACCATGAGTGGTCACACTAGTTTTGTATTCTCTGTGACTATATCCAGTGATTCAGAGTTCATCGTATCGGGAAGTGCAGATAAAACGGTGAGACTATGGGACGTCAAGACAGGTACCTGTAAGACCATGAGTGGTCACACTAGTTTTGTATTCTCTGTGGCTATATCCAGTGATTCAGAGTTCATCGTATCGGGAAGTGCAGATAAGACGGTGAGACTATGGGACGTCAAGACAGGTACCTGTAAGACCATGAGTGGTCACACACATTATGTATTCTCTGTGACTATATCCAGTGATTCAGAGTTCATCGTATCGGGAAGTGCAGATAAGACGGTGAGACTATGGGACGTCAAGACAGGTACCTGTAAGACTTGGGTGGTCATACACATTATGTATTATCTGTGGCTATATCCAGTGATTCAGAGTTCATCGTATCGGGAAGTTATGATAATACGGTGAGACTATGGGACGTCAAGAAAGGTACCTGTAAGACCATGAGTGGTCACACACATTATGTAATATCTGTGGCTATATCCAGTGATTCAGAGTTCATCGTATCGGGAAGTGCAGATAAGACGGTGAGACTATGGGACGTCAAGACAGGTACCTGTAAGACCATGAGTGGTCACACTAGTTCTGTATTCTCTGTGGCTATATCCAGTGATTCAGAGTTCATCGTATCGGGAAGTGCAGATAAGACGGTGAGACTATGGGACGTCAAGACAGGTACCTGTAAGACCATGAGTGGTCACACACATTATGTATTCTCTGTGGCTATATCCAGTGATTCAGAGTTCATCGTATCGGGAAGTGCAGATAAAACGGTGAGACTATGGGACGTCAAGACAGGTACCTGTAAGACCATGAGTGGTCACACACATTATGTATTATCTGTGGCTATATCCAGTGATTCAGAGTTCATCGTATCGGGAAGTAGAGATAATACAGTGAGACTATGGGACGTCAAGACAGGTACCTGTAAGACCATGAGTGGTCACACTAGTTTTGTATTCTCTGTGGCTATATCCAGTGATTCAGAGTTCATCGTATCGGGAAGTGCAGATAAGACGGTGAGACTATGGGACGTCAAGACAGGTACCTGTAAGACCATGAGTGGTCACACACATTATGTATTATCTGTGACTATATCCAGTGATTCAGAGTTCATCGTATCGGGAAGTGCAGATAAGACGGTGAGACTATGGGACGTCAAGACAGGTACCTGTAAGACCATGAGTGGTCACACACATTATGTATTATCTGTGACTATATCCAGTGATTCAGAGTTCATCGTATCGGGAAGTGCAGATAAGACGGTGAGACTATGGGACGTCAAGACAGGTACCTGTAAGACCATGAGTGGTCACACACATTATGTATTATCTGTGGCTATATCCAGTGATTCAGAGTTCATCGTATCGGGAAGTAGAGATAATACGGTGAGACTATGGGACGTCAAGACAGGTACCTGTAAGACCATGAGTAGTCACACTAGTTCTGTATTCTCTGTGGCTATATCCAGTGATTCAGAGTTCATCGTATCGGGAAGTGCAGATAAGACGGTGAGACTATGGGACGTCAAGAAAGGTACCTGTAAGACCATGAGTGGTCACACACATTATGTATTATCTGTGACTATATCCAGTGATTCAGAGTTCATCGTATCGGGAAGTAGAGATAATACGGTGAGACTATGGGACGTCAAGACAGGTACCTGTAAGACCATGAGTGGTCACACTAGTTTTGTATTCTCTGTGGCTATATCCAGTGATTCAGAGTTCATCGTATCGGGAAGTGCAGATAAGACGGTGAGACTATGGGACGTCAAGACAGGTACCTGTAAGACCATGAGTGGTCACACTAGTTTTGTATTATCTGTGGCTATATCCAGTGATTCAGAGTTCATCGTATCGGGAAGTGCAGATAAGACGGTGAGACTATGGGACGTCAAGACAGGTACCTGTAAGACCATGAGTGGTCACAATACATCTGTGGCTATTCCAGTGTATCATCGTATCGGGAAGTGCAGATGTGGCTATATCCAGTGATTCAGAGTTCATCGTATCGGGAGTTCATCGTATCGGGAAGTGCAGATAAAACGGTGAGACTATGGGACGTCAAGACAGGTACCTGTAAGACCATGAGTGGTCACACTAGTTCTGTATTCTCTGTGGCTATATCCAGTGATTCAGAGTTCATCGTATCGGGAAGTGCAGATAAGACGGTGAGACTATGGGACGTCAAGACAGGTACCTGTAAGACCATGAGTAGTCACACACATTATGTATTATCTGTGACTATATCCAGTGATTCAGAGTTCATCGTATCGGGAAGTAGAGATAATACGGTGAGACTATGGGACGTCAAGACAGGTACCTGTAAGACCATGAGTGGTCACACTAGTTCTGTATTCTCTGTGGCTATATCCAGTGATTCAGAGTTCATCGTATCGGGAAGTAGAGATAATACGGTGAGACTATGGGACGTCAAGACAGGTACCTGTAAGACCATGAGTGGTCACACTAGTTCTGTATTCTCTGTGGCTATATCCAGTGATTCAGAGTTCATCGTATCGGGAAGTGCAGATAAGACGGTGAGACTATGGGACGTCAAGACAGGTACCTGTAAGACCATGAGTGGTCACACACATTATGTATTATCTGTGACTATATCCAGTGATTCAGAGTTCATCGTATCGGGAAGTAGAGATAATACGGTGAGACTATGGGACGTCAAGACAGGTACCTGTAAGACCATGAGTAGTCACACTAGTTCTGTATTCTCTGTGGCTATATCCAGTGATTCAGAGTTCATCGTATCGGGAAGTGCAGATAATATGGTGAGACTATGGGACGTCAAGACAGGTACCTGTAAGACCATGAGTGGTCACACTAGTTCTGTATTATCTGTGACTATATCCAGTGATTCAGAGTTCATCGTATCGGGAAGTGCAGATAAGACGGTGAGACTATGGGACGTCAAGACAGGTACCTGTAAGACCATGAGTGGTCACAATAGTTCTGTATTATCTGTGGCTATATCCAGTGATTCAGAGTTCATCGTATCGGGAAGTGCAGATAAAAAGGTGAGACTATGGGACGTCAAGAAAGGTACCTGTAAGACTTGGGTAGTCATACAAATTGAGTATCATCTGTGGCTATATCCAGTGATTCAGAGTTCATCGTATCGGGAAGTGCAGATAAAACGGTGAGACTATGGGACGTCAAGACAGGTACCTGTAAGACCATGAGTGGTCACACACATTATGTATTATCTGTGACTATATCCAGTGATTCAGAGTTCATCGTATCGGGAAGTGCAGATAAGACGGTGAGACTATGGGACGTCAAGAAAGGTACCTGTAAGACCATGAGTGGTCACACACATTATGTATTATCTGTGACTATATCCAGTGATTCAGAGTTCATCGTATCGGGAAGTGCAGATAAGACGGTGAGACTATGGGACGTCAAGACAGGTACCTGTAAGACCATGAGTGGTCACACTAGTTCTGTATTCTCTGTGGCTATATCCAGTGATTCAGAGTTCATCGTATCGGGAAGTAGAGATAATACGGTGAGACTATGGGACGTCAAGACAGGTACCTGTAAGACCATGAGTGGTCACACTAGTTTTGTATTCTCTGTGGCTATATCCAGTGATTCAGAGTTCATCGTATCGGGAAGTGCAGATAAGACGGTGAGACTATGGGACGTCAAGACAGGTACCTGTAAGACCATGAGTAGTCACACACATTATGTATTATCTGTGACTATATCCAGTGATTCAGAGTTCATCGTATCGGGAAGTGCAGATAAGACGGTGAGACTATGGGACGTCAAGACAGGTACCTGTAAGACCATGAGTGGTCACACACATTATGTATTATCTGTGACTATATCCAGTGATTCAGAGTTCATCGTATCGGGAAGTGCAGATAAGACGGTGAGACTATGGGACGTCAAGACAGGTACCTGTAAGACCATGAGTGGTCACAATAGTTCTGTATTATCTGTGACTATATCCAGTGATTCAGAGTTCATCGTATCGGGAAGTGCAGATAAAACGGTGAGACTATGGGACGTCAAGACAGGTACCTGTAAGACCATGAGTGGTCACACTAGTTTTGTATTCTCTGTGGCTATATCCAGTGATTCAGAGTTCATCGTATCGGGAAGTAGAGATAATACGGTGAGACTATGGGACGTCAAGACAGGTACCTGTAAGACCATGAGTAGTCACACACATTATGTATTATCTGTGACTATATCCAGTGATTCAGAGTTCATCGTATCGGGAAGTGCAGATAAGACGGTGAGACTATGGGACGTCAAGACAGGTACCTGTAAGACCATGAGTGGTCACACACATTATGTATTATCTGTGACTATATCCAGTGATTCAGAGTTCATCGTATCGGGAAGTAGAGATAATACGGTGAGACTATGGGACGTCAAGACAGGTACCTGTAAGACCATGAGTGGTCACACTAGTTCTGTATTATCTGTGACTATATCCAGTGATTCAGAGTTCATCGTATCGGGAAGTGCAGATAAGACGGTGAGACTATGGGACGTCAAGACAGGTACCTGTAAGACTTGGGTGGTCACACTAGTTCTGTATTCTCTGTGGCTATATCCAGTGATTCAGAGTTCATCGTATCGGGAAGTGCAGATAATATGGTGAGACTATGGGACGTCAAGACAGGTACCTGTAAGACCATGAGTGGTCACACTAGTTATGTATTCTCTGTGGCTATATCCAGTGATTCAGAGTTCATCGTATCGGGAAGTGCAGATAAGACGGTGAGACTATGGGACGTCAAGACAGGTACCTGTAAGACTTGGGTGGTCATACACATTATGTATTATCTGTGGCTATATCCAGTGATTCAGAGTTCATCGTATCGGGAAGTGCAGATAATATGGTGAGACTATGGGACGTCAAGACAGGTACCTGTAAGACCATGAGTGGTCACACTAATTATGTATTCTCTGTGGCTATATCCAGTGATTCAGAGTTCATCGTATCGGGAAGTGCAGATAAGACGGTGAGACTATGGGACGTCAAGACAGGTACCTGTAAGACTTGGGTGGTCATACACATTATGTATTATCTGTGGCTATATCCAGTGATTCAGAGTTCATCGTATCGGGAAGTTATGATAATACGGTGAGACTATGGAACGTCAAGAAAGGTACCTGTAAGACCATGAGTGGTCACACACATTATGTAATATCTGTGGCTATATCCAGTGATTCAGAGTTCATCGTATCGGGAAGTGCAGATAATACGGTGAGACTATGGGACGTCAAGACAGGTACCTGTAAGACCATGAGTGGTCACACTAGTTCTGTATTCTCTGTGGCTATATCCAGTGATTCAGAGTTCATCGTATCGGGAAGTGCAGATAAGACGGTGAGACTATGGGACGTCAAGACAGGTACCTGTAAGACTTGGGTGGTCATACACATTATGTATTATCTGTGGCTATATCCAGTGATTCAGAGTTCATCGTATCGGGAAGTGCAGATAAGACGGTGAGACTATGGGACGTCAAGACAGGTACCTGTAAGACTTGGGTGGTCACACTAGTTCTGTATTCTCTGTGGCTATATCCAGTGATTCAGAGTTCATCGTATCGGGAAGTGCAGATAATATGGTGAGACTATGGGACGTCAAGACAGGTACCTGTAAGACCATGAGTGGTCACACTAGTTCTGTATTCTCTGTGGCTATATCCAGTGATTCAGAGTTCATCGTATCGGGAAGTGCAGATAAGACGGTGAGACTATGGGACGTCAAGACAGGTACCTGTAAGACCATGAGTGGTCACACTAGTTCTGTATTATCTGTGACTATATCCAGTGATTCAGAGTTCATCGTATCGGGAAGTGCAGATAAGACGGTGAGACTATGGGACGTCAAGACAGGTACCTGTAAGACTTGGGTGGTCACACTAGTTCTGTATTCTCTGTGGCTATATCCAGTGATTCAGAGTTCATCGTATCGGGAAGTGCAGATAATATGGTGAGACTATGGGACGTCAAGACAGGTACCTGTAAGACCATGAGTGGTCACACTAGTTATGTATTCTCTGTGGCTATATCCAGTGATTCAGAGTTCATCGTATCGGGAAGTGCAGATAAAACGGTGAGACTATGGGACGTCAAGACAGGTACCTGTAAGACCATGAGTGGTCACACTAATTATGTATTCTCTGTGGCTATATCCAGTGATTCAGAGTTCATCGTATCGGGAAGTGCAGATAAGACGGTGAGACTATGGGACGTCAAGACAGGTACCTGTAAGACTTGGGTGGTCATACACATTATGTATTATCTGTGGCTATATCCAGTGATTCAGAGTTCATCGTATCGGGAAGTTATGATAATACGGTGAGACTATGGAACGTCAAGAAAGGTACCTGTAAGACCATGAGTGGTCACACACATTATGTAATATCTGTGGCTATATCCAGTGATTCAGAGTTCATCGTATCGGGAAGTGCAGATAATACGGTGAGACTATGGGACGTCAAGACAGGTACCTGTAAGACCATGAGTGGTCACACACATTATGTATTCTCTGTGGCTATATCCAGTGATTCAGAGTTCATCGTATCGGGAAGTGCAGATAAGACGGTGAGACTATGGGACGTCAAGAAAGGTACCTGTAAGACCATGAGTGGTCACACACATTATGTATTCTCTGTGGCTATATCCAGTGATTCAGAGTTCATCGTATCGGGAAGTGCAGATAAGACGGTGAGACTATGGGACGTCAAGAAAGGTACCTGTAAGACCATGAGTGGTCACACACATTATGTATTATCTGTGACTATATCCAGTGATTCAGAGTTCATCGTATCGGGAAGTGCAGATAAGACGGTGAGACTATGGGACGTCAAGACAGGTACCTGTAAGACCATGAGTGGTCACACTAGTTCTGTATTCTCTGTGGCTATATCCAGTGATTCAGAGTTCATCGTATCGGGAAGTGCAGATAAGACGGTGAGACTATGGGACGTCAAGACAGGTACCTGTAAGACCATGAGTGGTCACACTAGTTCTGTATTCTCTGTGGCTATATCCAGTGATTCAGAGTTCATCGTATCGGGAAGTGCAGATAAGACGGTGAGACTATGGGACGTCAAGAAAGGTACCTGTAAGACCATGAGTGGTCACACACATTATGTATTATCTGTGACTATATCCAGTGATTCAGAGTTCATCGTATCGGGAAGTGCAGATAAGACGGTGAGACTATGGGACGTCAAGAAAGGTACCTGTAAGACCATGAGTGGTCACACACATTATGTATTCTCTGTGACTATATCCAGTGATTCAGAGTTCATCGTATCGGGAAGTGCAGATAAGACGGTGAGACTATGGGACGTCAAGACAGGTACCTGTAAGACTTGGGTGGTCATACAAATTGAGTATCATCTGTGGCTATATCCAGTGATTCAGAGTTCATCGTATCGGGAAGTGCAGATAAAACGGTGAGACTATGGGACGTCAAGACAGGTACCTGTAAGACCATGAGTGGTCACACTAGTTTTGTATTCTCTGTGGCTATATCCAGTGATTCAGAGTTCATCGTATCGGGAAGTGCAGATAAGACGGTGAGACTATGGGACGTCAAGACAGGTACCTGTAAGACCATGAGTGGTCACACACATTATGTATTCTCTGTGACTATATCCAGTGATTCAGAGTTCATCGTATCGGGAAGTGCAGATAAGACGGTGAGACTATGGGACGTCAAGACAGGTACCTGTAAGACCATGAGTGGTCACACTAGTTCTGTATTATCTGTGACTATATCCAGTGATTCAGAGTTCATCGTATCGGGAAGTGCAGATAAGACGGTGAGACTATGGGACGTCAAGACAGGTACCTGTAAGACTTGGGTGGTCACACTAGTTCTGTATTCTCTGTGGCTATATCCAGTGATTCAGAGTTCATCGTATCGGGAAGTGCAGATAATATGGTGAGACTATGGGACGTCAAGACAGGTACCTGTAAGACCATGAGTGGTCACACTAGTTATGTATTCTCTGTGGCTATATCCAGTGATTCAGAGTTCATCGTATCGGGAAGTGCAGATAAAACGGTGAGACTATGGGACGTCAAGACAGGTACCTGTAAGACCATGAGTGGTCACACTAATTATGTATTCTCTGTGGCTATATCCAGTGATTCAGAGTTCATCGTATCGGGAAGTGCAGATAAGACGGTGAGACTATGGGACGTCAAGACAGGTACCTGTAAGACTTGGGTGGTCATACACATTATGTATTATCTGTGGCTATATCCAGTGATTCAGAGTTCATCGTATCGGGAAGTTATGATAATACGGTGAGACTATGGAACGTCAAGAAAGGTACCTGTAAGACCATGAGTGGTCACACACATTATGTAATATCTGTGGCTATATCCAGTGATTCAGAGTTCATCGTATCGGGAAGTGCAGATAATACGGTGAGACTATGGGACGTCAAGACAGGTACCTGTAAGACCATGAGTGGTCACACACATTATGTATTCTCTGTGGCTATATCCAGTGATTCAGAGTTCATCGTATCGGGAAGTGCAGATAAGACGGTGAGACTATGGGACGTCAAGAAAGGTACCTGTAAGACCATGAGTGGTCACACACATTATGTATTCTCTGTGGCTATATCCAGTGATTCAGAGTTCATCGTATCGGGAAGTGCAGATAAGACGGTGAGACTATGGGACGTCAAGAAAGGTACCTGTAAGACCATGAGTGGTCACACACATTATGTATTATCTGTGACTATATCCAGTGATTCAGAGTTCATCGTATCGGGAAGTGCAGATAAGACGGTGAGACTATGGGACGTCAAGACAGGTACCTGTAAGACCATGAGTGGTCACACTAGTTCTGTATTCTCTGTGGCTATATCCAGTGATTCAGAGTTCATCGTATCGGGAAGTGCAGATAAGACGGTGAGACTATGGGACGTCAAGACAGGTACCTGTAAGACCATGAGTGGTCACACTAGTTCTGTATTCTCTGTGGCTATATCCAGTGATTCAGAGTTCATCGTATCGGGAAGTGCAGATAAGACGGTGAGACTATGGGACGTCAAGAAAGGTACCTGTAAGACCATGAGTGGTCACACACATTATGTATTATCTGTGACTATATCCAGTGATTCAGAGTTCATCGTATCGGGAAGTGCAGATAAGACGGTGAGACTATGGGACGTCAAGAAAGGTACCTGTAAGACCATGAGTGGTCACACACATTATGTATTCTCTGTGACTATATCCAGTGATTCAGAGTTCATCGTATCGGGAAGTGCAGATAAGACGGTGAGACTATGGGACGTCAAGACAGGTACCTGTAAGACTTGGGTGGTCATACAAATTGAGTATCATCTGTGGCTATATCCAGTGATTCAGAGTTCATCGTATCGGGAAGTGCAGATAAAACGGTGAGACTATGGGACGTCAAGACAGGTACCTGTAAGACCATGAGTGGTCACACTAGTTTTGTATTCTCTGTGGCTATATCCAGTGATTCAGAGTTCATCGTATCGGGAAGTGCAGATAAGACGGTGAGACTATGGGACGTCAAGACAGGTACCTGTAAGACCATGAGTGGTCACACACATTATGTATTCTCTGTGACTATATCCAGTGATTCAGAGTTCATCGTATCGGGAAGTGCAGATAAGACGGTGAGACTATGGGACGTCAAGACAGGTACCTGTAAGACCATGAGTGGTCACACTAGTTCTGTATTCTCTGTGGCTATATCCAGTGATTCAGAGTTCATCGTATCGGGAAGTAGAGATAATACGGTGAGACTATGGGACGTCAAGACAGGTACCTGTAAGACCATGAGTGGTCACACTAGTTTTGTATTCTCTGTGGCTATATCCAGTGATTCAGAGTTCATCGTATCGGGAAGTAGAGATAATACGGTGAGACTATGGGACGTCAAGACAGGTACCTGTAAGACCATGAGTAGTCACACTAGTTCTGTATTCTCTGTGGCTATATCCAGTGATTCAGAGTTCATCGTATCGGGAAGTGCAGATAAGACGGTGAGACTATGGGACGTCAAGACAGGTACCTGTAAGACTTGGGTGGTCATACACATTATGTATTATCTGTGGCTATATCCAGTGATTCAGAGTTCATCGTATCGGGAAGTGCAGATAAGACGGTGAGACTATGGGACGTCAAGACAGGTACCTGTAAGACCATGAGTGGTCACACTAGTTATGTATTATCTGTGGCTATATCCAGTGATTCAGAGTTCATCGTATCGGGAAGTGCAGATAAGACGGTGAGACTATGGGACGTCAAGACAGGTACCTGTAAGACCATGAGTGGTCACACTAGTTCTGTATTCTCTGTGGCTATATCCAGTGATTCAGAGTTCATCGTATCGGGAAGTGCAGATAAGACGGTGAGACTATGGGACGTCAAGACAGGTACCTGTAAGACCATGAGTGGTCACACTAGTTCTGTATTATCTGTGGCTATATCCAGTGATTCAGAGTTCATCGTATCGGGAAGTGCAGATAAAAAGGTGAGACTATGGGACGTCAAGACAGGTACCTGTAAGACCATGAGTGGTCACACTAGTTCTGTATTCTCTGTGGCTATATCCAGTGATTCAGAGTTCATCGTATCGGGAAGTGCAGATAAAACGGTGAGACTATGGGACGTCAAGACAGGTACCTGTAAGACCATGAGTGGTCACACTAGTTTTGTATTCTCTGTGGCTATATCCAGTGATTCAGAGTTCATCGTATCGGGAAGTGCAGATAAGACGGTGAGACTATGGGACGTCAAGAAAGGTACCTGTAAGACCATGAGTGGTCACACTAGTTTTGTATTCTCTGTGGCTATATCCAGTGATTCAGAGTTCATCGTATCGGGAAGTGCAGATAAGACGGTGAGACTATGGGACGTCAAGACAGGTACCTGTAAGACCATGAGTGGTCACACTAGTTCTGTATTCTCTGTGGCTATATCCAGTGATTCAGAGTTCATCGTATCGGGAAGTAGAGATAATACGGTGAGACTATGGGACGTCAAGACAGGTACCTGTAAGACAATGAGTGGTAACACTAGTTTTGTATTCTCTGTGGCTATATCCAGTGATTCAGAGTTCATCGTATCGGGAAGTAGAGATAATACGGTGAGACTATGGGACGTCAAGACAGGTACCTGTAAGACCATGAGTAGTCACACTAGTTCTGTATTCTCTGTGGCTATATCCAGTGATTCAGAGTTCATCGTATCGGGAAGTGCAGATAAGACGGTGAGACTATGGGACGTCAAGACAGGTACCTGTAAGACTTGGGTGGTCATACACATTATGTATTATCTGTGGCTATATCCAGTGATTCAGAGTTCATCGTATCGGGAAGTGCAGATAAGACGGTGAGACTATGGGACGTCAAGACAGGTACCTGTAAGACCATGAGTGGTCACACAAGTTATGTATTATCTGTGGCTATATCCAGTGATTCAGAGTTCATCGTATCGGGAAGTGCAGATAAGACGGTGAGACTATGGGACGTCAAGACAGGTACCTGTAAGACCATGAGTGGTCACACTAGTTCTGTATTCTCTGTGGCTATATCCAGTGATTCAGAGTTCATCGTATCGGGAAGTGCAGATAAGACGGTGAGACTATGGGACGTCAAGACAGGTACCTGTAAGACCATGAGTGGTCACACACATTATGTATTCTCTGTGGCTATATCCAGTGATTCAGAGTTCATCGTATCGGGAAGTGCAGATAAAACGGTGAGACTATGGGACGTCAAGACAGGTACCTGTAAGACCATGAGTGGTCACACACATTATGTATTATCTGTGGCTATATCCAGTGATTCAGAGTTCATCGTATCGGGAAGTAGAGATAATACAGTGAGACTATGGGACGTCAAGACAGGTACCTGTAAGACCATGAGTGGTCACACACATTATGTATTATCTGTGACTATATCCAGTGATTCAGAGTTCATCGTATCGGGAAGTGCAGATAAGACGGTGAGACTATGGGACGTCAAGAAAGGTACCTGTAAGACCATGAGTGGTCACACTAGTTCTGTATTCTCTGTGGCTATATCCAGTGATTCAGAGTTCATCGTATCGGGAAGTGCAGATAAGACGGTGAGACTATGGGACGTCAAGACAGGTACCTGTAAGACCATGAGTGGTCACACACATTATGTATTCTCTGTGGCTATATCCAGTGATTCAGAGTTCATCGTATCGGGAAGTGCAGATAAGACGGTGAGACTATGGGACGTCAAGAAAGGTACCTGTAAGACCATGAGTGGTCACACACATTATGTATTATCTGTGACTATATCCAGTGATTCAGAGTTCATCGTATCGGGAAGTGCAGATAAGACGGTGAGACTATGGGACGTCAAGACAGGTACCTGTAAGACCATGAGTGGTCACACACATTATGTATTATCTGTGACTATATCCAGTGATTCAGAGTTCATCGTATCGGGAAGTGCAGATAAAACGGTGAGACTATGGGACGTCAAGACAGGTACCTGTAAGACCATGAGTGGTCACACTAATTATGTATTATCTGTGACTATATCCAGTGATTCAGAGTTCATCGTATCGGGAAGTGCAGATAAGACGGTGAGACTATGGGACGTCAAGAAAGGTACCTGTAAGACCATGAGTGGTCACACACATTATGTATTATCTGTGGCTATATCCAGTGATTCAGAGTTCATCGTATCGGGAAGTGCAGATAAGACGGTGAGACTATGGGACGTCAAGACAGGTACCTGTAAGACCATGAGTGGTCACAATAGTTCTGTATTATCTGTGGCTATATCCAGTGATTCAGAGTTCATCGTATCGGGAAGTGCAGATAAAAAGGTGAGACTATGGGACGTCAAGAAAGGTACCTGTAAGACTTGGGTAGTCATACAAATTGAGTATCATCTGTGGCTATATCCAGTGATTCAGAGTTCATCGTATCGGGAAGTGCAGATAAAACGGTGAGACTATGGGACGTCAAGACAGGTACCTGTAAGACCATGAGTGGTCACACACATTATGTATTATCTGTGACTATATCCAGTGATTCAGAGTTCATCGTATCGGGAAGTGCAGATAAGACGGTGAGACTATGGGACGTCAAGAAAGGTACCTGTAAGACCATGAGTGGTCACACACATTATGTATTATCTGTGACTATATCCAGTGATTCAGAGTTCATCGTATCGGGAAGTGCAGATAAGACGGTGAGACTATGGGACGTCAAGACAGGTACCTGTAAGACCATGAGTGGTCACACTAGTTCTGTATTCTCTGTGGCTATATCCAGTGATTCAGAGTTCATCGTATCGGGAAGTAGAGATAATACGGTGAGACTATGGGACGTCAAGACAGGTACCTGTAAGACCATGAGTGGTCACACTAGTTTTGTATTCTCTGTGACTATATCCAGTGATTCAGAGTTCATCGTATCGGGAAGTAGAGATAATACGGTGAGACTATGGGACGTCAAGACAGGTACCTGTAAGACCATGAGTGGTCACACACATTATGTATTATCTGTGACTATATCCAGTGATTCAGAGTTCATCGTATCGGGAAGTAGAGATAATACGGTGAGACTATGGGACGTCAAGACAGGTACCTGTAAGACCATGAGTAGTCACACTAGTTCTGTATTCTCTGTGGCTATATCCAGTGATTCAGAGTTCATCGTATCGGGAAGTGCAGATAAGACGGTGAGACTATGGGACGTCAAGACAGGTACCTGTAAGACCATGAGTGGTCACACTAGTTTTGTATTCTCTGTGGCTATATCCAGTGATTCAGAGTTCATCGTATCGGGAAGTGCAGATAAGACGGTGAGACTATGGGACGTCAAGACAGGTACCTGTAAGACCATGAGTGGTCACACTAGTTCTGTATTCTCTGTGGCTATATCCAGTGATTCAGAGTTCATCGTATCGGGAAGTGCAGATAAGACGGTGAGACTATGGGACGTCAAGACAGGTACCTGTAAGACCATGAGTGGTCACACTAGTTCTGTATTCTCTGTGGCTATATCCAGTGATTCAGAGTTCATCGTATCGGGAAGTGCAGATAAGACGGTGAGACTATGGGACGTCAAGACAGGTACCTGTAAGACCATGAGTGGTCACACACATTATGTATTCTCTGTGGCTATATCCAGTGATTCAGAGTTCATCGTATCGGGAAGTGCAGATAAAACGGTGAGACTATGGGACGTCAAGACAGGTACCTGTAAGACCATGAGTAGTCACACTAGTTCTGTATTCTCTGTGGCTATATCCAGTGATTCAGAGTTCATCGTATCGGGAAGTGCAGATAAGACGGTGAGACTATGGGACGTCAAGACAGGTACCTGTAAGACCATGAGTGGTCACACACATTATGTATTATCTGTGACTATATCCAGTGATTCAGAGTTCATCGTATCGGGAAGTAGAGATAATACGGTGAGACTATGGGACGTCAAGACAGGTACCTGTAAGACCATGAGTAGTCACACTAGTTCTGTATTCTCTGTGGCTATATCCAGTGATTCAGAGTTCATCGTATCGGGAAGTGCAGATAATATGGTGAGACTATGGGACGTCAAGACAGGTACCTGTAAGACCATGAGTGGTCACACTAGTTTTGTATTCTCTGTGGCTATATCCAGTGATTCAGAGTTCATCGTATCGGGAAGTGCAGATAAGACGGTGAGACTATGGGACGTCAAGACAGGTACCTGTAAGACCATGAGTGGTCACAATAGTTCTGTATTATCTGTGGCTATATCCAGTGATTCAGAGTTCATCGTATCGGGAAGTGCAGATAAGACGGTGAGACTATGGGACGTCAAGAAAGGTACCTGTAAGACTTGGGTAGTCATACAAATTGAGTATCATCTGTGGCTATATCCAGTGATTCAGAGTTCATCGTATCGGGAAGTGCAGATAAAACGGTGAGACTATGGGACGTCAAGACAGGTACCTGTAAGACCATGAGTAGTCACACACATTATGTATTATCTGTGACTATATCCAGTGATTCAGAGTTCATCGTATCGGGAAGTGCAGATAAGACGGTGAGACTATGGGACGTCAAGACAGGTACCTGTAAGACCATGAGTGGTCACACTAGTTCTGTATTCTCTGTGGCTATATCCAGTGATTCAGAGTTCATCGTATCGGGAAGTGCAGATAAAACGGTGAGACTATGGGACGTCAAGACAGGTACCTGTAAGACCATGAGTGGTCACACACATTATGTATTATCTGTGACTATATCCAGTGATTCAGAGTTCATCGTATCGGGAAGTAGAGATAATACGGTGAGACTATGGGACGTCAAGACAGGTACCTGTAAGACCATGAGTGGTCACACACATTATGTATTATCTGTGACTATATCCAGTGATTCAGAGTTCATCGTATCGGGAAGTAGAGATAATACGGTGAGACTATGGGACGTCAAGACAGGTACCTGTAAGACCATGAGTAGTCACACTAGTTCTGTATTCTCTGTGGCTATATCCAGTGATTCAGAGTTCATCGTATCGGGAAGTGCAGATAAGACGGTGAGACTATGGGACGTCAAGACAGGTACCTGTAAGACCATGAGTGGTCACACTAGTTTTGTATTCTCTGTGGCTATATCCAGTGATTCAGAGTTCATCGTATCGGGAAGTGCAGATAAGACGGTGAGACTATGGGACGTCAAGACAGGTACCTGTAAGACCATGAGTGGTCACAATAGTTCTGTATTATCTGTGGCTATATCCAGTGATTCAGAGTTCATCGTATCGGGAAGTGCAGATAAAAAGGTGAGACTATGGGACGTCAAGAAAGGTACCTGTAAGACTTGGGTAGTCATACAAATTGAGTATCATCTGTGGCTATATCCAGTGATTCAGAGTTCATCGTATCGGGAAGTGCAGATAAAACGGTGAGACTATGGGACGTCAAGACAGGTACCTGTAAGACCATGAGTGGTCACACACATTATGTATTATCTGTGACTATATCCAGTGATTCAGAGTTCATCGTATCGGGAAGTAGAGATAATACGGTGAGACTATGGGACGTCAAGACAGGTACCTGTAAGACCATGAGTAGTCACACTAGTTCTGTATTCTCTGTGGCTATATCCAGTGATTCAGAGTTCATCGTATCGGGAAGTGCAGATAAGACGGTGAGACTATGGGACGTCAAGACAGGTACCTGTAAGACCATGAGTGGTCACACTAGTTTTGTATTCTCTGTGGCTATATCCAGTGATTCAGAGTTCATCGTATCGGGAAGTGCAGATAAGACGGTGAGACTATGGGACGTCAAGACAGGTACCTGTAAGACCATGAGTGGTCACACTAGTTCTGTATTCTCTGTGGCTATATCCAGTGATTCAGAGTTCATCGTATCGGGAAGTGCAGATAAGACGGTGAGACTATGGGACGTCAAGACAGGTACCTGTAAGACCATGAGTGGTCACACTAGTTCTGTATTCTCTGTGGCTATATCCAGTGATTCAGAGTTCATCGTATCGGGAAGTGCAGATAAGACGGTGAGACTATGGGACGTCAAGACAGGTACCTGTAAGACCATGAGTGGTCACACACATTATGTATTCTCTGTGGCTATATCCAGTGATTCAGAGTTCATCGTATCGGGAAGTGCAGATAAAACGGTGAGACTATGGGACGTCAAGACAGGTACCTGTAAGACCATGAGTAGTCACACTAGTTCTGTATTCTCTGTGGCTATATCCAGTGATTCAGAGTTCATCGTATCGGGAAGTGCAGATAAGACGGTGAGACTATGGGACGTCAAGACAGGTACCTGTAAGACCATGAGTGGTCACACACATTATGTATTATCTGTGACTATATCCAGTGATTCAGAGTTCATCGTATCGGGAAGTAGAGATAATACGGTGAGACTATGGGACGTCAAGACAGGTACCTGTAAGACCATGAGTAGTCACACTAGTTCTGTATTCTCTGTGGCTATATCCAGTGATTCAGAGTTCATCGTATCGGGAAGTGCAGATAATATGGTGAGACTATGGGACGTCAAGACAGGTACCTGTAAGACCATGAGTGGTCACACTAGTTTTGTATTCTCTGTGGCTATATCCAGTGATTCAGAGTTCATCGTATCGGGAAGTGCAGATAAGACGGTGAGACTATGGGACGTCAAGACAGGTACCTGTAAGACCATGAGTGGTCACAATAGTTCTGTATTATCTGTGGCTATATCCAGTGATTCAGAGTTCATCGTATCGGGAAGTGCAGATAAGACGGTGAGACTATGGGACGTCAAGAAAGGTACCTGTAAGACTTGGGTAGTCATACAAATTGAGTATCATCTGTGGCTATATCCAGTGATTCAGAGTTCATCGTATCGGGAAGTGCAGATAAAACGGTGAGACTATGGGACGTCAAGACAGGTACCTGTAAGACCATGAGTAGTCACACACATTATGTATTATCTGTGACTATATCCAGTGATTCAGAGTTCATCGTATCGGGAAGTGCAGATAAGACGGTGAGACTATGGGACGTCAAGAAAGGTACCTGTAAGACCATGAGTGGTCACACACATTATGTATTATCTGTGACTATATCCAGTGATTCAGAGTTCATCGTATCGGGAAGTAGAGATAATACGGTGAGACTATGGGACGTCAAGACAGGTACCTGTAAGACCATGAGTGGTCACACTAGTTTTGTATTCTCTGTGGCTATATCCAGTGATTCAGAGTTCATCGTATCGGGAAGTAGAGATAATACGGTGAGACTATGGGACGTCAAGACAGGTACCTGTAAGACCATGAGTGGTCACACTAATTCTGTATTATCTGTGGCTATATCCAGTGATTCAGAGTTCATCGTATCGGGAAGTGCAGATAAAACGGTGAGACTATGGGACGTCAAGACAGGTACCTGTAAGACCATGAGTGGTCACACTAGTTTTGTATTCTCTGTGGCTATATCCAGTGATTCAGAGTTCATCGTATCGGGAAGTGCAGATAAGACGGTGAGACTATGGGACGTCAAGACAGGTACCTGTAAGACCATGAGTGGTCACACACATTATGTATTCTCTGTGACTATATCCAGTGATTCAGAGTTCATCGTATCGGGAAGTGCAGATAAGACGGTGAGACTATGGGACGTCAAGACAGGTACCTGTAAGACTTGGGTGGTCATACACATTATGTATTATCTGTGGCTATATCCAGTGATTCAGAGTTCATCGTATCGGGAAGTTATGATAATACGGTGAGACTATGGAACGTCAAGAAAGGTACCTGTAAGACCATGAGTGGTCACACACATTATGTAATATCTGTGGCTATATCCAGTGATTCAGAGTTCATCGTATCGGGAAGTGCAGATAAAACGGTGAGACTATGGGACGTCAAGACAGGTACCTGTAAGACCATGAGTGGTCACACTAGTTATGTATTATCTGTGGCTATATCCAGTGATTCAGAGTTCATCGTATCGGGAAGTGCAGATAAGACGGTGAGACTATGGGACGTCAAGACAGGTACCTGTAAGACCATGAGTAGTCACACACATTATGTATTATCTGTGACTATATCCAGTGATTCAGAGTTCATCGTATCGGGAAGTTATGATAATACGGTGAGACTATGGAACGTCAAGACAGGTACCTGTAAGACTTGGGTGGTCATACAAATTGAGTATCATCTGTGGCTATATCCAGTGATTCAGAGTTCATCGTATCGGGAAGTGCAGATAAAAAGGTGAGACTATGGGACGTCAAGAAAGGTACCTGTAAGACTTGGGGTAGTCATACAAATTGAGTATCATCTGCGGCT
>CAMPDV010002461.1:0-66752 GCA_946699065.1 Loxodes magnus
TTTCTAATTTTATTACTTTCAATTATGATCTTTGACTCTTTTACTTCACTTTCTTTGAAATCTCATTTCTTTCTCATTTTATTACTTTCAATCATGATCTTAGACTCTTTTACTTCTTTTTCTACTTCACTTTTCTTTGAAATCTCATCTCTCTAATTTTATTACTTTCAATTATGATCTTTGACTCTTTTACTTCTTTTTCTACTTCACTTTTCTTTGAAATCTCATTTCTTTCTCATTTTATTACTTTCAATCAAGATCTTAGACTCTTTTACTTCTTTTTCTACTTCACTTTCTTTGAAATCTCATCTTTCTCATTTTATTACTTTCAATTATGATCTTAGACTCTTTTACTTCTTTTTCTACTTCACTTTCTTTGAAATCTCATCTCTCTAATTTTATTACTTTTAATCATGATCTTAGACTCTTTTACTTCTTTTTCAACTTCACTTTTCTTTGAAATCTCATCTCTCTAGATTTATTACTTTCAATTATGATCTTTGACTCTTTTACTTCTTTTTCTACTTCACTTTTCTTTGAAATCTCATCTCAATAATTTTATTACTTTCAATTATGATCTTTGACTCTTTTACTTGCTTTTCTACTTCACTTTTCTTTGAAATCTCATCTTTTTCATTTTATTACTTTCAATTATGATCTTTGACTCTTTTACTTCTTTTTCTACTTCACTTTTCTTTGAAATCTCATCTTTCTCATTTTATTACTTTCAATTATGATCTTAGACTCTTTTACTTCTTTTTCTACTTCACTTTTCTTTGAAATCTCATCTCTCTAATTTTATTACTTTTAATCATGATCTTAGACTCTTTTACTTCTTTTTCTACTTCACTTTTCTTTGAAATCTCATCTCTCTAATTTTATTACTTTCAATTATGATCTTAGACTCTTTTACTTCTTTTTCTACTTCACTTTCTTTGAAATCTCATTTCTTTCTCATTTTATTACTTTCAATCAAGATCTTAGACTCTTTTACTTCTTTTTCTACTTCACTTTCTTTGAAATCTCATCTTTCTCATTTTATTACTTTCAATTATGATCTTAGACTCTTTTACTTCTTTTTCTACTTCACTTTTCTTTGAAATCTCATCTTTCTCATTTTATTACTTTCAATTATGATCTTAGACTCTTTTACTTCTTTTTCAACTTCACTTTCTTTGAAATCTCATCTCTCTAATTTTATTACTTTCAATTATGATCTTAGACTCTTTTACTTCACTTTCTTTGAAATCTCATTTCTTTCTCATTTTATTACTTTCAATCATGATCTTAGACTCTTTTACTTCTTTTTCAACTTCACTTTTCTTTGAAATCTCATCTTTCTAATTTTATTACTTTCAATTATGATCTTTGACTCTTTTACTTCACTTTCTTTGAAATCTCATTTCTTTCTCATTTTATTACTTTCAATCATGATCTTAGACTCTTTTACTTCTTTTTCTACTTCACTTTTCTTTGAAATCTCATCTCTCTAATTTTATTACTTTCAATTATGATCTTAGACTCTTTTACTTCTTTTTCTACTTCACTTTTCTTTGAAATCTCATTTCTTTCTCATTTTATTACTTTCAATCAAGATCAAAGACTCTTTTACTTCTTTTTCTACTTCACTTTCTTTGAAATCTCATCTTTCTCATTTTATTACTTTCAATTATGATCTTTGACTCTTTTACTTCTTTTTCTACTTCACTTTCTTTGAAATCTCATCTCTCTAATTTTATTACTTTTAATCATGATCTTAGACTCTTTTACTTCTTTTTCAACTTCACTTTTCTTTGAAATCTCATCTCTCTAGATTTATTACTTTCAATTATGATCTTTGACTCTTTTACTTCTTTTTCTACTTCACTTTTCTTTGAAATCTCATCTCAATAATTTTATTACTTTCAATTATGATCTTTGACTCTTTTACTTGCTTTTCTACTTCACTTTTCTTTGAAATCTCATCTTTTTCATTTTATTACTTTCAATTATGATCTTTGACTCTTTTACTTCTTTTTCTACTTCACTTTTCTTTGAAATCTCATCTTTCTCATTTTATTACTTTCAATTATGATCTTAGACTCTTTTACTTCTTTTTCTACTTCACTTTTCTTTGAAATCTCATCTCTCTAATTTTATTACTTTTAATCATGATCTTAGACTCTTTTACTTCTTTTTCTACTTCACTTTTCTTTGAAATCTCATCTCTCTAATTTTATTACTTTCAATTATGATCTTAGACTCTTTTACTTCTTTTTCTACTTCACTTTCTTTGAAATCTCATTTCTTTCTCATTTTATTACTTTCAATCAAGATCTTAGACTCTTTTACTTCTTTTTCTACTTCACTTTCTTTGAAATCTCATCTTTCTCATTTTATTACTTTCAATTATGATCTTTGACTCTTTTACTTCTTTTTCTACTTCACTTTCTTTGAAATCTCATCTCTCTAATTTTATTACTTTTAATCATGATCTTAGACTCTTTTACTTCTTTTTCTACTTCACTTTTCTTTGAAATCTCATCTCTCTAATTTTATTACTTTCAATTATGATCTTAGACTCTTTTACTTCACTTTCTTTGAAATCTCATTTCTTTCTCATTTTATTACTTTCAATCATGATCTTAGACTCTTTTACTTCTTTTTCTACTTCACTTTTCTTTGAAATCTCATCTCTCTAATTTTATTACTTTCAATTATGATCTTTGACTCTTTTACTTCTTTTTCTACTTCACTTTTCTTTGAAATCTCATTTCTTTCTCATTTTATTACTTTCAATCAAGATCTTAGACTCTTTTACTTCTTTTTCTACTTCACTTTCTTTGAAATCTCATCTCTCTAATTTTATTACTTTCAATTATGATCTTTGACTCTTTTACTTCTTTTTCTACTTCACTTTCTTTGAAATCTCATCTCTCTAGATTTATTACTTTCAATTATGATCTTTGACTCTTTTACTTCTTTTTCTACTTCACTTTCTTTGAAATCTCATCTTTCTCATTTTATTACTTTCAATTATGATCTTAGACTCTTTTACTTCTTTTTCTACTTCACTTTCTTTGAAATCTCATCTCTCTAATTTTATTACTTTCAATTATGATCTTAGACTCTTTTACTTCTTTTTCTACTTCACTTTTCTTTGAAATCTCATCTTTCTAATTTTATTACTTTCAATTATGATCTTAGACTCTTTTACTTCACTTTCTTTGAAATCTCATTTCTTTCTCATTTTATTACTTTCAATCATGATCTTAGACTCTTTTACTTCTTTTTCTACTTCACTTTTCTTTGAAATCTCATCTCTCTAATTTTATTACTTTCAATTATGATCTTTGACTCTTTTACTTCTTTTTCTACTTCACTTTTCTTTGAAATCTCATTTCTTTCTCATTTTATTACTTTCAATTATGATCTTAGACTCTTTTACTTCTTTTTCTACTTCACTTTCTTTGAAATCTCATCTTTCTCATTTTATTACTTTCAATTATGATCTTAGACTCTTTTACTTCTTTTTCTACTTCACTTTTCTTTGAAATCTCATCTTTCTCATTTTATTACTTTCAATTATGATCTTAGACTCTTTTACTTCTTTTTCAACTTCACTTTTCTTTGAAATCTCATCTCTCTAATTTTATTACTTTCAATTATGATCTTAGACTCTTTTACTTCTTTTTCTACTTCACTTTTCTTTGAAATCTCATCTCAATAATTTTATTACTTTCAATTATGATCTTTGACTCTTTTACTTGCTTTTCTACTTCACTTTTCTTTGAAATCTCATCTTTCTAATTTTATTACTTTCAATTATGATCTTAGACTCTTTTACTTCTTTTTCTACTTCACTTTCTTTGAAATCTCATCTCTCTAATTTTATTACTTTCAATTATGATCTTAGACTCTTTTACTTCTTTTTCTACTTCACTTTTCTTTGAAATCTCATCTTTCTCATTTTATTACTTTCAATTATGATCTTAGACTCTTTTACTTCTTTTTCTACTTCACTTTTCTTTGAAATCTCATCTTTCTAATTTTATTACTTTCAATTATGATCTTTGACTCTTTTACTTCTTTTTCTACTTCACTTTTCTTTGAAATCTCATTTCTTTCTCATTTTATTACTTTCAATCAAGATCTTAGACTCTTTTACTTCTTTTTCTACTTCACTTTCTTTGAAATCTCATCTTTCTCATTTTATTACTTTCAATTATGATCTTAGACTCTTTTACTTCTTTTTCTACTTCACTTTTCTTTGAAATCTCATCTCTCTAATTTTATTACTTTTAATCATGATCTTAGACTCTTTTACTTCTTTTTCAACTTCACTTTTCTTTGAAATCTCATCTCTCTAATTTTATTACTTTCAATTATGATCTTTGACTCTTTTACTTCACTTTCTTTGAAATCTCATTTCTTTCTCATTTTATTACTTTCAATCATGATCTTAGACTCTTTTACTTCTTTTTCTACTTCACTTTTCTTTGAAATCTCATCTTTCTCATTTTATTACTTTCAATTATGATCTTAGACTCTTTTACTTCTTTTTCTACTTCACTTTCTTTGAAATCTCATCTCTCTAATTTTATTACTTTCAATTATGATCTTTGACTCTTTTACTTCACTTTCTTTGAAATCTCATTTCTTTCTCATTTTATTACTTTCAATCATGATCTTTGACTCTTTTACTTCTTTTTCAACTTCACTTTCTTTGAAATCTCATCTCTCTAATTTTATTACTTTTAATCATGATCTTAGACTCTTTTACTTCTTTTTCTACTTCACTTTCTTTGAAATCTCATCTCTCTAATTTTATTACTTTCAATTATGATCTTTGACTCTTTTACTTCTTTTTCTACTTCACTTTCTTTGAAATCTCATTTTTTTCTCATTTTATTACTTTCAATCATGATCTTAGACTCTTTTACTTCTTTTTCTACTTCACTTTCTTTGAAATCTCATCTTTCTCATTTTATTACTTTCAATTATGATCTTTGACTCTTTTACTTCTTTTTCTACTTCACTTTTCTTTGAAATCTCATTTTTTTCTCATTTTATTACTTTCAATCAAGATCTTAGACTCTTTTACTTCTTTTTCTACTTCACTTTCTTTGAAATCTCATCTTTCTCATTTTATTACTTTCAATTATGATCTTTGACTCTTTTACTTCTTTTTCTACTTCACTTTCTTTGAAATCTCATTTTTTTCTCATTTTATTACTTTCAATTATGATCTTAGACTCTTTTACTTCTTTTTCTACTTCACTTTCTTTGAAATCTCATCTCTCTAATTTTATTACTTTCAATTATGATCTTTGACTCTTTTACTTCTTTTTCTACTTCACTTTTCTTTGAAATCTCATTTCTTTCTCATTTTATTACTTTCAATTATGATCTTAGACTCTTTTACTTCTTTTTCTACTTCACTTTCTTTGAAATCTCATCTTTCTCATTTTATTACTTTCAATTATGATCTTAGACTCTTTTACTTCTTTTTCTACTTCACTTTCTTTGAAATCTCATCTCTCTAATTTTATTACTTTCAATTATGATCTTTGACTCTTTTACTTCTTTTTCTACTTCACTTTTCTTTGAAATCTCATTTCTTTCTCATTTTATTACTTTCAATTATGATCTTAGACTCTTTTACTTCTTTTTCTACTTCACTTTCTTTGAAATCTCATCTTTCTCATTTTATTACTTTCAATTATGATCTTTGACTCTTTTACTTCTTTTTCTACTTCACTTTCTTTGAAATCTCATTTCTTTCTCATTTTATTACTTTCAATCAAGATCTTAGACTCTTTTACTTCTTTTTCTACTTCACTTTCTTTGAAATCTCATCTTTCTCATTTTATTACTTTCAATTATGATCTTTGACTCTTTTACTTCTTTTTCTACTTCACTTTCTTTGAAATCTCATCTCTCAAATTTTATTACTTTCAATTATGATCTTAGACTCTTTTACTTCTTTTTCTACTTCACTTTTCTTTGAAATCTCATTTCTTTCTCATTTTATTACTTTCAATTATGATCTTAGACTCTTTTACTTCTTTTTCTACTTCACTTTTCTTTGAAATCTCATCTTTCTCATTTTATTACTTTCAATTATGATCTTAGACTCTTTTACTTCTTTTTCTACTTCACTTTTCTTTGAAATCTCATCTTTCTCATTTTATTACTTTCAATCATGATCTTAGACTCTTTTACTTCTTTTTCTACTTCACTTTTCTTTGAAATCTCATCTTTCTCATTTTATTACTTTCAATCATGATCTTAGACTCTTTTACTTCTTTTTCTACTTCACTTTTCTTTGAAATCTCATCTTTCTCATTTTATTACTTTCAATTATGATCTTTGACTCTTTTACTTCTTTTTCTACTTCACTTTCTTTGAAATCTCATCTTTCTCATTTTATTACTTTCAATTATGATCTTTGACTCTTTTACTTCTTTTTCTACTTCACTTTTCTTTGAAATCTCATCTTTCTAATTTTATTACTTTCAATTATGATCTTTGACTCTTTTACTTCTTTTTCTACTTCACTTTTCTTTGAAATCTCATCTTTCTTATTTTATTACTTTCAATTATGATCTTTGACTCTTTTACTTCTTTTTCTACTTCACTTTCTTTGAAATCTCATCTCTCTAATTTTATTACTTTCAATTATGATCTTAGACTCTTTTACTTCTTTTTCTACTTCACTTTTCTTTGAAATCTCATTTCTTTCTCATTTTATTACTTTCAATCATGATCTTAGACTCTTTTACTTCTTTTTCTACTTCACTTTTCTTTGAAATCTCATCTTTCTAATTTTATTACTTTCAATTATGATCTTAGACTCTTTTACTTCTTTTTCTACTTCACTTTCTTTGAAATCTCATCTCTCTAATTTTATTACTTTTAATCATGATCTTAGACTCTTTTACTTCTTTTTCTACTTCACTTTTCTTTGAAATCTCATCTTTCTAATTTTATTACTTTCAATTATGATCTTAGACTCTTTTACTTCACTTTCTTTGAAATCTCATTTCTTTCTCATTTTATTACTTTCAATCATGATCTTAGACTCTTTTACTTCTTTTTCTACTTCACTTTTCTTTGAAATCTCATCTCTCTAATTTTATTACTTTCAATTATGATCTTAGACTCTTTTACTTCACTTTCTTTGAAATCTCATTTCTTTCTCATTTTATTACTTTCAATTATGATCTTTGACTCTTTTACTTCTTTTTCTACTTCACTTTTCTTTGAAATCTCATTTCTTTCTCATTTTATTACTTTCAATTATGATCTTAGACTCTTTTACTTCTTTTTCTACTTCACTTTCTTTGAAATTGCATCTTTCTCATTTTATTACTTTCAATTATGATCTTAGACTCTTTTACTTCTTTTTCTACTTCACTTTCTTTGAAATCTCATCTCTCTAATTTTATTACTTTCAATTATGATCTTAGACTCTTTTACTTGCTTTTTCTACTTCACTTTTCTTTGAAATCTCATCTTTCTAATTTTATTACTTTCAATTATGATCTTAGACTCTTTTACTTCTTTTTCTACTTCACTTTTCTTTGAAATCTCATCTCTCTAATTTTATTACTTTTAATCATGATCTTTGACTCTTTTACTTCTTTTTCTACTTCACTTTTCTTTGAAATCTCATCTTTCTCATTTTATTACTTTCAATTATGATCTTAGACTCTTTTACTTCTTTTTCTACTTCACTTTCTTTGAAATCTCATCTTTTTCATTTTATTACTTTCAATTATGATCTTAGACTCTTTTACTTCTTTTTCTACTTCACTTTCTTTGAAATCTCATCTTTCTCATTTTATTACTTTCAATTATGATCTTAGACTCTTTTACTTCTTTTTCTACTTCACTTTTCTTTGAAATCTCATCTTTTTCATTTTATTACTTTCAATTATTATCTTTGACTCTTTTACTTCTTTTTCTACTTCACTTTCTTTGAAATCTCATCTCAATAATTTTATTACTTTCAATTATGATCTTTGACTCTTTTACTTGCTTTTCTACTTCGCTTTCTTTGAAATCTCATCTTTCTCATTTTATTACTTTCAATTATGATCTTAGACTCTTTTACTTCTTTTTCTACTTCACTTTCTTTGAAATCTCATCTCTCTAGATTTATTACTTTCAATTATGATCTTAGACTCTTTTACTTCTTTTTCTACTTCACTTTCTTTGAAATCTCATCTCTCTAGATTTATTACTTTCAATCATGATCTTTGACTCTTTTACTTCTTTTTCTACTTCACTTTCTTTGACATCTCATCTCTCTAGATTTATTACTTTCAATCATGATCTTTGACTCTTTTACTTCTTTTTCTACTTCACTTTCTTTGACATCTCATCTCTCTAGATTTATTACTTTCAATTATGATCTTTGACTCTTTTACTTCTTTTTCTACTTCACTTTTCTTTGAAATCTCATTTCTCTAATTTTATTACTTTCAATAATGATCTTAGACTCTTTTACTTCTTTTTCTACTTCACTTTTCTTTGAAATCTCATCTTTCTCATTTTATTACTTTCAATTATGATCTTAGACTCTTTTACTTCTTTTTCTACTTCACTTTTCCTTGAAATCTCATTTCTTTCTCATTTTATTACTTTCAATTATGATCTTAGACTCTTTTACTTCTTTTTCTACTTCACTTTTCTTTGAAATCTCATTTCTTTCTCATTTTATTACTTTCAATTATGATCTTAGACTCTTTTACTTCACTTTCTTTGAAATCTCATTTCTTTCTCATTTTATTACTTTCAATTATGATCTTTGACTCTTTTACTTCTTTTTCTACTTCACTTTCTTTGAAATCTCATCTCTCTAATTTTATTACTTTTAATCATGATCTTAGACTCTTTTACTTCTTTTTCTACTTCACTTTTCTTTGAAATCTCATCTTTCTAATTTTATTACTTTCAATTATGATCTTAGACTCTTTTACTTCACTTTCTTTGAAATCTCATTTCTTTCTCATTTTATTACTTTCAATCATGATCTTAGACTCTTTTACTTCTTTTTCTACTTCACTTTTCTTTGAAATCTCATCTTTCTAATTTTATTACTTTCAATTATGATCTTAGACTCTTTTACTTCACTTTCTTTGAAATCTCATTTCTTTCTCATTTTATTACTTTCAATTATGATCTTTGACTCTTTTACTTCTTTTTCTACTTCACTTTTCTTTGAAATCTCATTTCTTTCTCATTTTATTACTTTCAATTATGATCTTAGACTCTTTTACTTCTTTTTCTACTTCACTTTCTTTGAAATCTCATCTTTCTCATTTTATTACTTTCAATTATGATCTTTGACTCTTTTACTTCTTTTTCTACTTCACTTTCTTTGAAATCTCATCTCTCTAATTTTATTACTTTCAATTATGATCTTAGACTCTTTTACTTCTTTTTCTACTTCACTTTCTTTGAAATCTCATCTCTCTAATTTTATTACTTTCAATTATGATCTTTGACTCTTTTACTTCTTTTTCTACTTCACTTTCTTTGAAATCTCATTTTTTTCTCATTTTATTACTTTCAATCATGATCTTAGACTCTTTTACTTCTTTTTCTACTTCACTTTCTTTGAAATCTCATTTCTTTCTCATTTTATTACTTTTAATCATGATCTTAGACTCTTTTACTTCTTTTTCAACTTCACTTTTCTTTGAAATCTCATCTTTCTAATTTTATTACTTTCAATTATGATCTTAGACTCTTTTACTTCACTTTCTTTGAAATCTCATTTCTTTCTCATTTTATTACTTTCAATCATGATCTTAGACTCTTTTACTTCTTTTTCTACTTCACTTTTCTTTGAAATCTCATCTCTCTAATTTTATTACTTTCAATTATGATCTTAGACTCTTTTACTTCTTTTTCTACTTCACTTTCTTTGAAATCTCATCTCTCTAATTTTATTACTTTCAATCATGATCTTAGACTCTTTTACTTGCTTTTCTACTTCACTTTTCTTTGAAATCTCATCTTTCTAATTTTATTACTTTCAATTATGATCTTAGACTCTTTTACTTCACTTTCTTTGAAATCTCATTTCTTTCTCATTTTATTACTTTCAATCATGATCTTAGACTCTTTTACTTCTTTTTCTACTTCACTTTTCTTTGAAATCTCATTTCTTTCTCATTTTATTACTTTCAATCAAGATCAAAGACTCTTTTACTTCTTTTTCTACTTCACTTTCTTTGAAATCTCATCTTTCTCATTTTATTACTTTCAATTATGATCTTTGACTCTTTTACTTCTTTTTCTACTTCACTTTCTTTGAAATCTCATCTCTCTAATTTTATTACTTTCAATTATGATCTTAGACTCTTTTACTTCTTTTTCTACTTCACTTTCTTTGAAATCTCATCTCTCTAATTTTGTTACTTTCAATTATGATCTTTGACTCTTTTACTTCTTTTTCTACTTCACTTTCTTTGAAATCTCATCTTTCTCATTTTATTACTTTCAATTATGATCTTAGACTCTTTTACTTCACTTTCTTTGAAATCTCATTTCTTTCTCATTTTATTACTTTCAATCATGATCTTTGACTCTTTTACTTCTTTTTCTACTTCACTTTCTTTGAAATCTCATCTCTCTAGATTTATTACTTTCAATTATGATCTTAGACTCTTTTACTTCTTTTTCTACTTCACTTTCTTTGAAATCTCATCTCTCTAGATTTATTACTTTCAATTATGATCTTTGACTCTTTTACTTCTTTTTCTACTTCACTTTCTTTGAAATCTCATCTCTCTAATTTTATTACTTTCAATAATGATCTTAGACTCTTTTACTTCTTTTTCTACTTCACTTTTCTTTGAAATCTCATCTTTCTCATTTTATTACTTTCAATTATGATCTTAGACTCTTTTACTTCTTTTTCTACTTCACTTTCTTTGAAATCTCATCTCTCTAATTTTATTACTTTTAATCATGATCTTAGACTCTTTTACTTCTTTTTCAACTTCACTTTTCTTTGAAATCTCATCTTTCTAATTTTATTACTTTCAATTATGATCTTAGACTCTTTTACTTCACTTTCTTTGAAATCTCATTTCTTTCTCATTTTATTACTTTCAATCATGATCTTAGACTCTTTTACTTCTTTTTCTACTTCACTTTTCTTTGAAATCTCATCTCTCTAATTTTATTACTTTCAATTATGATCTTTGACTCTTTTACTTCTTTTTCTACTTCACTTTTCTTTGAAATCTCATTTCTTTCTCATTTTATTACTTTCAATCATGATCTTAGACTCTTTTACTTCTTTTTCAACTTCACTTTCTTTGAAATCTCATCTTTCTCATTTTATTACTTTCAATTATGATCTTTGACTCTTTTACTTCTTTTTCTACTTCACTTTCTTTGAAATCTCATCTCTCTAATTTTATTACTTTTAATCATGATCTTAGACTCTTTTACTTCTTTTTCAACTTCACTTTTCTTTGAAATCTCATCTCTCAAATTTTATTACTTTCAATTATGATCTTAGACTCTTTTACTTCTTTTTCTACTTCACTTTTCTTTGAAATCTCATCTCAATAATTTTATTACTTTCAATTATGATCTTTGACTTTTTTACTTGCTTTTCTACTTCACTTTTCTTTGAAATCTCATCTTTTTCATTTTATTACTTTCAATTATGATCTTTGACTCTTTTACTTCTTTTTCTACTTCACTTTTCTTTGAAATCTCATCTTTCTCATTTTATTACTTTCAATTATGATCTTAGACTCTTTTACTTCTTTTTCTACTTCACTTTTCTTTGAAATCTCATCTCTCTAATTTTATTACTTTCAATTATGATCTTTGACTCTTTTACTTCTTTTTCTACTTCACTTTTCTTTGAAATCTCATCTTTCTCATTTTATTACTTTCAATTATGATCTTAGACTCTTTTACTTCTTTTTCTACTTCACTTTTCTTTGAAATCTCATCTCAATAATTTTATTACTTTCAATTATGATCTTTGACTCTTTTACTTCTTTTTCTACTTCACTTTCTTTGAAATCTCATCTTTCTCATTTTATTACTTTCAATTATGATCTTAGACTCTTTTACTTCTTTTTCTACTTCACTTTCTTTGAAATCTCATCTCTCTAATTTTATTACTTTTAATCATGATCTTAGACTCTTTTACTTCTTTTTCAACTTCACTTTTCTTTGAAATCTCATCTCTCTAATTTTATTACTTTCAATTATGATCTTAGACTCTTTTACTTCACTTTCTTTGAAATCTCATTTCTTTCTCATTTTATTACTTTCAATCATGATCTTAGACTCTTTTACTTCTTTTTCTACTTCACTTTTCTTTGAAATCTCATCTCTCTAATTTTATTACTTTCAATTATGATCTTTGACTCTTTTACTTCTTTTTCTACTTCACTTTTCTTTGAAATCTCATTTCTTTCTCATTTTATTACTTTCAATCAAGATCTTAGACTCTTTTACTTCTTTTTCTACTTCACTTTCTTTGAAATCTCATCTCTCTAATTTTATTACTTTCAATTATGATCTTTGACTCTTTTACTTCTTTTTCTACTTCACTTTCTTTGAAATCTCATCTCTCTAGATTTATTACTTTCAATTATGATCTTAGACTCTTTTACTTCACTTTCTTTGAAATCTCATTTCTTTCTCATTTTATTACTTTCAATCATGATCTTTGACTCTTTTACTTCTTTTTCTACTTCACTTTCTTTGAAATCTCATCTCTCTAGATTTATTACTTTCAATTATGATCTTAGACTCTTTTACTTCTTTTTCTACTTCACTTTCTTTGAAATCTCATCTCTCTAGATTTATTACTTTCAATTATGATCTTAGACTCTTTTACTTCTTTTTCTACTTCACTTTCTTTGAAATCTCATCTCTCTAGATTTATTACTTTCAATTATGATCTTAGACTCTTTTACTTCTTTTTCTACTTCACTTTCTTTGAAATCTCATCTCTCTAATTTTATTACTTTCAATAATGATCTTTGACTTTTTTACTTCTTTTTCTACTTCACTTTTCTTTGAAATCTCATCTTTCTCATTTTATTACTTTCAATTATGATCTTAGACTCTTTTACTTCTTTTTCTACTTCACTTTCTTTGAAATCTCATCTCTCTAATTTTATTACTTTCAATTATGATCTTTGACTCTTTTACTTCTTTTTCTACTTCACTTTTCCTTGAAATCTCATTTCTCTAATTTTATTACTTTCAATAATGATCTTAGACTCTTTTACTTCTTTTTCTACTTCACTTTTCTTTGAAATCTCATCTTTCTCATTTTATTACTTTCAATTATGATCTTAGACTCTTTTACTTCTTTTTCTACTTCACTTTTCCTTGAAATCTCATCTTTCTCATTTTATTACTTTCAATTATGATCTTAGACTCTTTTACTTGCTTTTTCTACTTCACTTTTCTTTGAAATCTCATCTTTCTAATTTTATTACTTTCAATTATGATCTTAGACTCTTTTACTTCTTTTTCTACTTCACTTTTCTTTGAAATCTCATCTCTCTAATTTTATTACTTTTAATCATGATCTTTGACTCTTTTACTTCTTTTTCTACTTCACTTTTCTTTGAAATCTCATCTTTCTCATTTTATTACTTTCAATTATGATCTTAGACTCTTTTACTTCTTTTTCTACTTCACTTTCTTTGAAATCTCATCTTTTTCATTTTATTACTTTCAATTATGATCTTAGACTCTTTTACTTCTTTTTCTACTTCACTTTCTTTGAAATCTCATCTTTCTCATTTTATTACTTTCAATTATGATCTTAGACTCTTTTACTTCTTTTTCTACTTCACTTTTCTTTGAAATCTCATCTTTTTCATTTTATTACTTTCAATTATTATCTTTGACTCTTTTACTTCTTTTTCTACTTCACTTTCTTTGAAATCTCATCTCAATAATTTTATTACTTTCAATTATGATCTTTGACTCTTTTACTTGCTTTTCTACTTCGCTTTCTTTGAAATCTCATCTTTCTCATTTTATTACTTTCAATTATGATCTTAGACTCTTTTACTTCTTTTTCTACTTCACTTTCTTTGAAATCTCATCTCTCTAGATTTATTACTTTCAATTATGATCTTAGACTCTTTTACTTCTTTTTCTACTTCACTTTCTTTGAAATCTCATCTCTCTAGATTTATTACTTTCAATCATGATCTTTGACTCTTTTACTTCTTTTTCTACTTCACTTTCTTTGACATCTCATTTCTTTCTCATTTTATTACTTTCAATCATGATCTTTGACTCTTTTACTTCTTTTTCTACTTCACTTTCTTTGACATCTCATCTCTCTAGATTTATTACTTTCAATTATGATCTTTGACTCTTTTACTTCTTTTTCTACTTCACTTTTCCTTGAAATCTCATTTCTCTAATTTTATTACTTTCAATAATGATCTTAGACTCTTTTACTTCTTTTTCTACTTCACTTTTCTTTGAAATCTCATCTTTCTCATTTTATTACTTTCAATTATGATCTTAGACTCTTTTACTTCTTTTTCTACTTCACTTTTCCTTGAAATCTCATTTCTTTCTCATTTTATTACTTTCAATTATGATCTTAGACTCTTTTACTTCTTTTTCTACTTCACTTTTCTTTGAAATCTCATCTTTCTCATTTTATTACTTTCAATTATGATCTTAGACTCTTTTACTTGCTTTTTCTACTTCACTTTTCTTTGAAATCTCATCTTTCTCATTTTATTACTTTCAATTATGATCTTAGACTCTTTTACTTCTTTTTCTACTTCACTTTTCTTTGAAATCTCATCTTTCTCATTTTATTACTTTCAATTATGATCTTAGACTCTTTTACTTGCTTTTCTACTTCACTTTTCTTTGAAATCTCATCTCTCTAATTTTATTACTTTTAATCATGATCTTAGACTCTTTTACTTCTTTTTCTACTTCACTTTTCTTTGAAATCTCATCTTTCTAATTTTATTACTTTCAATTATGATCTTAGACTCTTTTACTTCTTTTTCTACTTCACTTTCTTTGAAATCTCATCTCTCTAGATTTATTACTTTCAATTATGATCTTAGACTCTTTTACTTCTTTTTCTACTTCACTTTCTTTGAAATCTCATCTCTCTAATTTTATTACTTTCAATAATGATCTTTGACTTTTTTACTTCTTTTTCTACTTCACTTTTCTTTGAAATCTCATCTTTCTCATTTTATTACTTTCAATTATGATCTTAGACTCTTTTACTTCTTTTTCTACTTCACTTTTCTTTGAAATCTCATCTTTCTCATTTTATTACTTTCAATCAAGATCTTAGACTCTTTTACTTCTTTTTCTACTTCACTTTTCCTTGAAATCTCATTTCTTTCTCATTTTATTACTTTCAATTATGATCTTAGACTCTTTTACTTCTTTTTCTACTTCACTTTTCTTTGAAATCTCATCTTTCTCATTTTATTACTTTCAATTATGATCTTAGACTCTTTTACTTCTTTTTCTACTTCACTTTTCTTTGAAATCTCATCTCAATAATTTTATTACTTTCAATTATGATCTTTGACTTTTTTACTTGCTTTTCTACTTCACTTTTCTTTGAAATCTCATCTTTTTCATTTTATTACTTTCAATTATGATCTTTGACTCTTTTACTTCTTTTTCTACTTCACTTTTCTTTGAAATCTCATCTTTCTCATTTTATTACTTTCAATTATGATCTTAGACTCTTTTACTTCTTTTTCTACTTCACTTTTCTTTGAAATCTCATCTCTCTAGATTTATTACTTTCAATTATGATCTTTGACTCTTTTACTTCTTTTTCTACTTCACTTTTCTTTGAAATCTCATCTCTCTAATTTTATTACTTTTAATCATGATCTTTGACTCTTTTACTTCTTTTTCTACTTCACTTTTCTTTGAAATCTCATCTTTCTCATTTTATTACTTTCAATTATGATCTTAGACTCTTTTACTTCTTTTTCTACTTCACTTTCTTTGAAATCTCATCTTTTTCATTTTATTACTTTCAATTATGATCTTAGACTCTTTTACTTCTTTTTCTACTTCACTTTCTTTGAAATCTCATCTTTCTCATTTTATTACTTTCAATTATGATCTTAGACTCTTTTACTTCTTTTTCTACTTCACTTTTCTTTGAAATCTCATCTTTTTCATTTTATTACTTTCAATCAAGATCTTAGACTCTTTTACTTCTTTTTCTACTTCACTTTCTTTGAAATCTCATCTCAATAATTTTATTACTTTCAATTATGATCTTTGACTCTTTTACTTGCTTTTCTACTTCACTTTCTTTGAAATCTCATCTTTCTCATTTTATTACTTTCAATTATGATCTTAGACTCTTTTACTTCTTTTTCTACTTCACTTTCTTTGAAATCTCATCTCTCTAGATTTATTACTTTCAATTATGATCTTAGACTCTTTTACTTCTTTTTCTACTTCACTTTCTTTGAAATCTCATCTCTCTAGATTTATTACTTTCAATCATGATCTTTGACTCTTTTACTTCTTTTTCTACTTCACTTTCTTTGAAATCTCATCTCTCTAGATTTATTACTTTCAATCATGATCTTTGACTCTTTTACTTCTTTTTCTACTTCACTTTCTTTGACATCTCATCTCTCTAGATTTATTACTTTCAATTATGATCTTAGACTCTTTTACTTCTTTTTCTACTTCACTTTCTTTGAAGGCTCATCTCTCTAGATTTATTACTTTCAATCATGATCTTTGACTCTTTTACTTCTTTTTCTACTTCACTTTCTTTGACATCTCATCTCTCTAGATTTATTACTTTCAATTATGATCTTAGACTCTTTTACTTCTTTTTCTACTTCACTTTTCTTTGAAATCTCATCTTTCTCATTTTATTACTTTCAATTATGATCTTAGACTCTTTTACTTCTTTTTCTACTTCACTTTTCCTTGAAATCTCATTTCTTTCTCATTTTATTACTTTCAATTATGATCTTAGACTCTTTTACTTCTTTTTCTACTTCACTTTCTTTGAAATCTTATCTCTCTAATTTTATTACTTTCAATTATGATCTTAGACTCTTTTACTTCTTTTTCTACTTCACTTTTCTTTGAAATCTCATCTTTCTCATTTTATTACTTTCAATTATGATCTTAGACTCTTTTACTTCTTTTTCTACTTCACTTTCTTTGAAATCTCATCTTTTTCATTTTATTACTTTCAATTATGATCTTTGACTCTTTTACTTCTTTTTCTACTTCACTTTCTTTGAAATCTCATCTTTCTTATTTTATTACTTTCAATTATGATCTTTGACTCTTTTACTTCTTTTTCTACTTCACTTTCTTTGAAATCTCATCTTTCTCATTTTATTACTTTCAATTATTATCTTAGACTCTTTTACTTCTTTTTCTACTTCACTTTTCTTTGAAATCTCATCTTTTTAATTTTATTACTTTCAATTATGATCTTAGACTCTTTTACTTGCTTTTCTACTTCACTTTTCTTTGAAATCTCATCTCTCTAATTTTATTACTTTCAATTATGATCTTAGACTCTTTTACTTCTTTTTCTACTTCACTTTTCTTTGAAATCTCATCTCAATAATTTTATTACTTTCAATTATGATCTTTGACTCTTTTACTTGCTTTTCTACTTCACTTTTCTTTGAAATCTCATCTCTCTAGATTTATTACTTTCAATTATGATCTTAGACTCTTTTACTTGCTTTTCTACTTCACTTTTCTTTGAAATCTCATCTCAATAATTTTATTACTTTCAATTATGATCTTTGACTCTTTTACTTGCTTTTCTACTTCACTTTCTTTGAAATCTCATCTTTCTCATTTTATTACTTTCAATTATGATCTTAGACTCTTTTACTTCTTTTTCTACTTCACTTTTCTTTGAAATCTCATCTTTCTCATTTTATTACTTTCAATTATTATCTTTGACTCTTTTACTTCTTTTTCTACTTCACTTTTCTTTGAAATCTCATCTCTCTAATTTTATTACTTTCAATTATTATCTTTGACTCTTTTACTTCTTTTTCTACTTCACTTTTCTTTGAAATCTCATCTTTCTCATTTTATTACTTTCAATCAAGATCTTAGACTCTTTTACTTCTTTTTCTACTTCACTTTCTTTGAAATCTCATCTCAATAATTTTATTACTTTCAATTATGATCTTTGACTCTTTTACTTCTTTTTCTACTTCACTTTCTTTGAAATCTCATCTTTCTCATTTTATTACTTTCAATTATGATCTTAGACTCTTTTACTTCTTTTTCTACTTCACTTTCTTTGAAATCTCATCTCTCTAGATTTATTACTTTCAATTATGATCTTAGACTCTTTTACTTCTTTTTCTACTTCACTTTCTTTGAAATCTCATCTCTCTAGATTTATTACTTTCAATCATGATCTTAGACTCTTTTACTTCTTTTTCTACTTCACTTTCTTTGAAATCTCATCTCTCTAGATTTATTACTTTCAATTATGATCTTAGACTCTTTTACTTCTTTTTCTACTTCACTTTCTTTGAAATCTCATCTCTCTAGATTTATTACTTTCAATTATGATCTTTGACTCTTTTACTTCTTTTTCTACTTCACTTTCTTTGAAATCTCATCTCTCTAATTTTATTACTTTCAATAATGATCTTTGACTTTTTTACTTCTTTTTCTACTTCACTTTTCTTTGAAATCTCATCTTTCTCATTTTATTACTTTCAATTATGATCTTAGACTCTTTTACTTCTTTTTCTACTTCACTTTTCCTTGAAATCTCATTTCTTTCTCATTTTATTACTTTCAATTATGATCTTAGACTCTTTTACTTCTTTTTCTACTTCACTTTTCTTTGAAATCTCATCTTTCTCATTTTATTACTTTCAATTATGATCTTAGACTCTTTTACTTATTTTTCTACTTCACTTTTCTTTGAAATCTCATCTTTCTCATTTTATTACTTTCAATTATGATCTTAGACTCTTTTACTTGCTTTTCTACTTCACTTTTCTTTGAAATCTCATCTCTCTAATTTTATTACTTTTAATCATGATCTTAGACTCTTTTACTTCTTTTTCTACTTCACTTTTCTTTGAAATCTCATCTTTCTAATTTTATTACTTTCAATTATGATCTTAGACTCTTTTACTTCTTTTTCTACTTCACTTTTCTTTGAAATCTCATCTTTTTCATTTTATTACTTTCAATTATGATCTTAGACTCTTTTACTTGCTTTTCTACTTCACTTTCTTTGAAATCTCATCTCTCTCATTTTATTACTTTCAATTATGATCTTAGACTCTTTTACTTCTTTTTCTACTTCACTTTTCTTTGAAATCTCATCTCAATAATTTTATTACTTTCAATTATGATCTTTGACTCTTTTACTTGCTTTTCTACTTCACTTTTCTTTGAAATCTCATCTCTCTAGATTTATTACTTTCAATTATGATCTTAGACTCTTTTACTTCTTTTTCTACTTCACTTTTCTTTGAAATCTCATCTCAATAATTTTATTACTTTCAATTATGATCTTTGACTCTTTTACTTGCTTTTCTACTTCACTTTCTTTGAAATCTCATCTTTCTCATTTTATTACTTTCAATTATGATCTTAGACTCTTTTACTTCTTTTTCTACTTCACTTTTCTTTGAAATCTCATCTTTCTCATTTTATTACTTTCAATTATGATCTTAGACTCTTTTACTTCTTTTTCTACTTCACTTTTCTTTGAAATCTCATCTCTCTAATTTTATTACTTTCAATTATGATCTTAGACTCTTTTACTTCTTTTTCTACTTCACTTTTCTTTGAAATCTCATCTTTCTCATTTTATTACTTTCAATTATGATCTTAGACTCTTTTACTTCTTTTTCTACTTCACTTTTCTTTGAAATCTCATCTCTCTAATTTTATTACTTTCAATTATGATCTTAGACTCTTTTACTTCTTTTTCTACTTCACTTTTCTTTGAAATCTCATCTTTCTCATTTTATTACTTTCAATCAAGATCTTAGACTCTTTTACTTCTTTTTCTACTTCACTTTCTTTGAAATCTCATCTCAATAATTTTATTACTTTCAATTATGATCTTTGACTCTTTTACTTGCTTTTCTACTTCACTTTCTTTGAAATCTCATCTTTCTCATTTTATTACTTTCAATTATGATCTTAGACTCTTTTACTTCTTTTTCTACTTCACTTTCTTTGAAATCTCATCTCAATAATTTTATTACTCTCAATTACGATCTTAGACTCTTTTACTTCTTTTTCTACTTCACTTTTCTTTGAAATCTCATCTCTCTAATTTTATTACTTTTAATCATGATCTTTGACTCTTTTACTTCTTTTTCTACTTCACTTTTCTTTGAAATCTCATCTTTCTCATTTTATTACTTTCAATTATGATCTTAGACTCTTTTACTTCTTTTTCTACTTCACTTTCTTTGAAATCTCATCTTTTTCATTTTATTACTTTTAATCATGATCTTAGACTCTTTTACTTCTTTTTCTACTTCACTTTTCTTTGAAATCTCATCTTTCTCATTTTATTACTTTCAATTATGATCTTAGACTCTTTTACTTCTTTTTCTACTTCACTTTTCTTTGAAATCTCATCTCTCTAATTTTATTACTTTCAATTATGATCTTTGACTCTTTTACTTCTTTTTCTACTTCACTTTTCTTTGAAATCTCATCTCTCTAATTTTATTACTTTCAATTATGATCTTAGACTCTTTTACTTCTTTTTCTACTTCACTTTTCTTTGAAATCTCATCTTTCTCATTTTATTACTTTCAATTATGATCTTAGACTCTTTTACTTCTTTTTCTACTTCACTTTCTTTGAAATCTCATCTCTCTAATTTTATTACTTTCAATTATGATCTTAGACTCTTTTACTTCTTTTTCTACTTCACTTTTCTTTGAAATATCATCTTTCTCATTTTATTACTTTCAATTATGATCTTAGACTCTTTTACTTCTTTTTCTACTTCACTTTTCTTTGAAATCTCATCTCTCTAATTTTATTACTTTCAATTATGATCTTTGACTCTTTTACTTGCTTTTCTACTTCACTTTCTTTGAAATCTCATCTCTCTAATTTTATTACTTTCAATTATGATCTTAGACTCTTTTACTTCTTTTTCTACTTCACTTTTCTTTGAAATCTCATCTTTCTCATTTTATTACTTTCAATTATGATCTTAGACTCTTTTACTTCTTTTTCTACTTCACTTTTCTTTGAAATCTCATCTTTTTCATTTTATTACTTTCAATTATTATCTTTGACTCTTTTACTTCTTTTTCAACTTCACTTTTCTTTAAAATCTCATCTCTCTAGATTTATTACTTTCAATTATGATCTTTGACTCTTTTACTTGCTTTTCTACTTCACTTTCTTTGAAATCTCATCTCAATAATTTTAGTACTTTCAATTATGATCTTTGACTCTTTTACTTCTTTTTCAACTTCACTTTTCTTTGAAATCTCATCTTTCTCATTTTATTACTTTCAATTATGATCTTAGACTCTTTTACTTCTTTTTCTACTTCACTTTTCTTTGAAATCTCATCTTTCTCATTTTATTACTTTCAATTATGATCTTAGACTCTTTTACTTCTTTTTCTACTTCACTTTTCTTTGAAATCTCATCTCTCTAATTTTATTACTTTCAATTATGATCTTAGACTCTTTTACTTCTTTTTCTACTTCACTTTTCTTTGAAATCTCATCTTTCTCATTTTATTACTTTCAATCAAGATCTTAGACTCTTTTACTTCTTTTTCTACTTCACTTTCTTTGAAATCTCATCTCAATAATTTTATTACTTTCAATTATTATCTTTGACTCTTTTACTTCTTTTTCTACTTCACTTTTCTTTGAAATCTCATCTCTCTAATTTTATTACTTTCAATTATGATCTTAGACTCTTTTACTTCTTTTTCTACTTCACTTTTCTTTGAAATCTCATCTTTTTCATTTTATTACTTTCAATTATGATCTTAGACTCTTTTACTTCTTTTTCTACTTCACTTTTCTTTGAAATCTCATCTCTCTAATTTTATTACTTTCAATTATTATCTTTGACTCTTTTACTTCTTTTTCTACTTCACTTTCTTTGAAATCTCATCTCAATAATTTTATTACTTTCAATTATGATCTTAGACTCTTTTACTTCTTTTTCTACTTCACTTTTCTTTGAAATCTCATCTTTCTCATTTTATTACTTTCAATTATGATCTTAGACTCTTTTACTTCTTTTTCTACTTCACTTTCTTTGAAATCTCATCTCTCTAATTTTATTACTTTCAATTATGATCTTAGACTCTTTTACTTCTTTTTCTACTTCACTTTCTTTGACATCTCATCTCTCTAGATTTATTACTTTCAATTATGATCTTAGACTCTTTTACTTCTTTTTCTACTTCACTTTTCTTTGAAATCTCATCTTTTTCATTTTATTACTTTCAATTATGATCTTAGACTCTTTTACTTCTTTTTCTACTTCACTTTCTTTGAAATCTCATCTTTCTCATTTTATTACTTTCAATTATGATCTTAGACTCTTTTACTTCTTTTTCTACTTCACTTTTCTTTGAAATCTCATCTTTCTCATTTTATTACTTTCAATTATGATCTTAGACTCTTTTACTTCTTTTTCTACTTCACTTTTCTTTGAAATCTCATCTCTCTAATTTTATTACTTTCAATTATGATCTTAGACTCTTTTACTTGCTTTTCTACTTCACTTTCTTTGAAATCTCATCTTTCTCATTTTATTACTTTCAATTATGATCTTAGACTCTTTTACTTCTTTTTCTACTTCACTTTCTTTGAAATCTCATCTTTTTCATTTTATTATTTTCAATTATGATCTTAGACTCTTTTACTTCTTTTTCTACTTCACTTTCTTTGAAATCTCATCTCTCTAATTTTATTACTTTCAATTATGATCTTTGACTCTTTTACTTCTTTTTCTACTTCACTTTCTTTGAAATCTCATCTCTCTAATTTTATTACTTTCAATTATGATCTTAGACTCTTTTACTTCTTTTTCTACTTCACTTTTCTTTGAAATCTCATCTTTCTCATTTTATTACTTTCAATTATGATCTTAGACTCTTTTACTTCTTTTTCAACTTCACTTTTCTTTGAAATCTCATCTCTCTAATTTTATTACTTTCAATTATGATCTTTGACTCTTTTACTTCTTTTTCTACTTCACTTTCTTTGAAATCTCATCTCTCTAATTTTATTACTTTTAATCATGATCTTAGACTCTTTTACTTGCTTTTCTACTTCACTTTTCTTTGAAATCTCATCTCTATAATTTTATTACTTTCAATTATGATCTTAGACTCTTTTACTTCTTTTCTACTTCACTTTCTTTGAAATCTCATCTTTTTCATTTTATTACTTTCAATTATTATCTTTGACTCTTTTACTTCTTTTTCTACTTCACTTTCTTTGAAATCTCATCTCAATAATTTTATTACTTTTAATCATGATCTTTGACTCTTTTACTTGCTTTTCTACTTCACTTTTCTTTGAAATCTCATCTCTCTAATTTTATTACTTTCAATTATGATCTTAGACTCTTTTACTTCTTTTTCTACTTCACTTTTCTTTGAAATCTCATCTTTCTCATTTTATTACTTTCAATTATGATCTTAGACTCTTTTACTTCTTTTTCTACTTCACTTTTCTTTGAAATCTCATCTTTCTCATTTTATTACTTTCAATTATGATCTTAGACTCTTTTACTTCTTTTTCTACTTCACTTTTCTTTGAAATCTCATCTTTCTCATTTTATTACTTTCAATTATGATCTTAGACTCTTTTACTTCTTTTTCTACTTCACTTTCTTTGAAATCTCATCTCTCTAATTTTATTACTTTCAATTATGATCTTAGACTCTTTTACTTCTTTTTCTACTTCACTTTCTTTGCAATCTCATCTCTCTAATTTTATTACTTTCAATTATGATCTTTGACTCTTTTACTTGCTTTTCTACTTCACTTTCTTTGAAATCTCATCTCTCTAATTTTATTACTTTCAATTATGATCTTAGACTCTTTTACTTCTTTTTCAACTTCACTTTTCTTTAAAATCTCATCTCTCTAGATTTATTACTTTCAATTATGATCTTTGACTCTTTTACTTGCTTTTCTACTTCACTTTCTTTGAAATCTCATCTCAATAATTTTAGTACTTTCAATTATGATCTTTGACTCTTTTACTTCTTTTTCAACTTCACTTTTCTTTGAAATCTCATCTCTCTAATTTTATTACTTTCAATAATGATCTTTGACTCTTTTACTTCTTTTCTACTTCACTTTCTTTGAAATCTCATCTCTCTAGATTTATTACTTTCAATTATGATCTTTGACTCTTTTACTTGCTTTTCTACTTCACTTTTCTTTGAAATCTCATCTCAATAATTTTATTACTTTTAATCATGATCTTTGACTCTTTTACTTGCTTTTCTACTTCACTTTCTTTGAAATCTCATCTTTCTCATTTTATTACTTTCAATTATGATCTTAGACTCTTTTACTTCTTTTTCTACTTCACTTTTCTTTGAAATCTCATCTCTCTAATTTTATTACTTTCAATTATGATCTTGGACTCTTTTACTTGCTTTTCTACTTCACTTTTCTTTGAAATCTCATCTTTTTCATTTTATTACTTTCAATTATTATCTTTGACTCTTTTACTTCTTTTTCTACTTCACTTTCTTTGAAATCTCATCTCTCTAATTTTATTACTTTATCATGATCTTTGACTCTTTTACTTCTTTTTCTACTTCACTTTTCTTTGAAATCTCATCTTTCTCATTTTATTACTTTCAATTATGATCTTTGACTCTTTTACTTGCTTTTCTACTTCACTTTCTTTGAAATCTCATCTCAATAATTTTATTACTTTCAATTATGATCTTTGACTCTTTTACTTGCTTTTCTACTTCACTTTCTTTGAAATCTCATCTTTCTCATTTTATTACTTTCAATTATGATCTTTGACTCTTTTACTTGCTTTTCTACTTCACTTTCTTTGAAATCTCATCTCAATAATTTTATTACTTTCAATTATGATCTTTGACTCTTTTACTTGCTTTTCTACTTCACTTTCTTTGAAATATCATCTTTTTCATTTTATTACTTTCAATTATGATCTTAGACTCTTTTACTTCTTTTTCTACTTCACTTTCTTTGAAATCTCATCTCTCTAATTTTATTACTTTCAATTATGATCTTGGACTCTTTTACTTCACTTTCTTTGAAATCTCATTTCTTTCTCATTTTATTACTTTCAATTATGATCTTAGACTCTTTTACTTCTTTTTCTACTTCACTTTTCTTTGAAATCTCATCTTTCTCATTTTATTACTTTCAATTATGATCTTTGACTCTTTTACTTCTTTTTCTACTTCACTTTTCTTTGAAATCTCATCTCTCTAATTTTATTACTTTTAATCATGATCTTAGACTCTTTTACTTCTTTTTCTACTTCACTTTTCTTTGAAATCTCATCTCTCTAATTTTATTACTTTCAATTATGATCTTAGACTCTTTTACTTCTTTTTCTACTTCACTTTCTTTGAAATCTCATCTCTCTAATTTTATTACTTTCAATTATGATCTTTGACTCTTTTACTTCTTTTTCTACTTCACTTTTCTTTGAAATCTCATCTCTCTAATTTTATTACTTTCAATTATGATCTTAGACTCTTTTACTTCTTTTTCTACTTCACTTTTCTTTGAAATCTCATCTCTCTAATTTTATTACTTTTAATCATGATCTTAGACTCTTTTACTTCTTTTTCTACTTCACTTTTCTTTGAAATCTCATCTCTCTAATTTTATTACTTTCAATTATGATCTTAGACTCTTTTACTTCTTTTTCTACTTCACTTTTCTTTGAAATCTCATCTCTCTAATTTTATTACTTTCAATTATGATCTTAGACTCTTTTACTTCTTTTTCTACTTCACTTTTCTTTGAAATCTCATCTTTCTCATTTTATTACTTTCAATTATGATCTTAGACTCTTTTACTTCTTTTTCTACTTCACTTTTCTTTGAAATCTCATCTTTCTCATTTTATTACTTTCAATTATGATCTTAGACTCTTTTACTTCTTTTTCAACTTCACTTTTCTTTGAAATCTCATCTCTCTAATTTTATTACTTTCAATTATGATCTTAGACTCTTTTACTTCTTTTTCAACTTCACTTTTCTTTAAAATCTCATCTCTCTAGATTTATTACTTTCAATTATGATCTTTGACTCTTTTACTTGCTTTTCTACTTCACTTTCTTTGCAATCTCATCTCTCTAATTTTATTACTTTCAATTATGATCTTTGACTTTTTTACTTCTTTTTCTACTTCACTTTTCTTTGAAATCTCATCTTTCTCATTTTATTACTTTCAATTATGATCTTTGACTCTTTTACTTGCTTTTCTACTTCACTTTCTTTGAAATCTCATCTCTCTAATTTTATTACTTTCAATTATGATCTTAGACTCTTTTACTTCTTTTTCAACTTCACTTTTCTTTGAAATCTCATCTCTCTAATTTTATTACTTTCAATTATTATCTTTGACTCTTTTACTTCTTTTTCAACTTCACTTTTCTTTGAAATCTCATCTCTCTAATTTTATTACTTTCAATTATTATCTTTGACTCTTTTACTTCTTTTTCAACTTCACTTTTCTTTGAAATCTCATCTTTCTCATTTTATTACTTTCAATTATGATCTTTGACTCTTTTACTTCTTTTTCTACTTCACTTTTCTTTGAAATCTCATCTTTCTCATTTTATTACTTTCAATTATGATCTTAGACTCTTTTACTTCTTTTTCAACTTCACTTTTCTTTGAAATCTCATCTTTCTCATTTTATTACTTTCAATTATGATCTTAGACTCTTTTACTTCTTTTTCTACTTCACTTTTCTTTGAAATCTCATCTCTCTAATTTTATTACTTTCAATTATGATCTTAGACTCTTTTACTTCTTTTTCTACTTCACTTTTCTTTGAAATCTCATCTTTCTCATTTTATTACTTTCAATTATGATCTTTGACTCTTTTACTTCTTTTTCTACTTCACTTTTCTTTGAAATCTCATCTCTCTCATTTTATTACTTTCAATTATTATCTTTGACTCTTTTACTTCTTTTTCAACTTCACTTTTCTTTGAAATCTCATCTTTCTCATTTTATTACTTTCAATTATGATCTTTGACTCTTTTACTTCTTTTTCTACTTCACTTTTCTTTGAAATCTCATCTCTCTAATTTTATTACTTTCAATTATGATCTTAGACTCTTTTACTTCTTTTTCAACTTCACTTTTCTTTGAAATCTCATCTTTCTCATTTTATTACTTTCAATTATGATCTTTGACTCTTTTACTTCTTTTTCTACTTCACTTTTCTTTGAAATCTCATCTTTCTCATTTTATTACTTTTAATTATTATCTTAGACTCTTTTACTTCTTTTTCAACTTCACTTTTCTTTAAAATCTCATCTCTCTAATTTTATTACTTTTAATCATGATCTTAGACTCTTTTACTTCTTTTTCTACTTCACTTTTCTTTGAAATCTCATCTCTCTAATTTTATTACTTTTAATCATGATCTTAGACTCTTTTACTTCTTTTTCTACTTCACTTTTCTTTGAAATTTCATCTTTCTCATTTTATTACTTTCAATTATGATCTTAGACTCTTTTACTTCTTTTTCTACTTCACTTTTTTTGAAATCTCATCTCTCTAATTTTATTACTTTCAATTATGATCTTGGACTCTTTTACTTCTTTTTCTACTTCACTTTTCTTTGAAATCTCATCTTTCTCATTTTATTACTTTCAATTATGATCTTAGACTCTTTTACTTCTTTTTCTACTTCACTTTCTTTGAAATCTCATCTTTCTCATTTTATTACTTTCAATTATGATCTTAGACTCTTTTACTTGCTTTTCTACTTCACTTTCTTTGAAATCTCATCTCTCTAATTTTATTACTTTTAATCATGATCTTAGACTCTTTTACTTCTTTTTCTACTTCACTTTCTTTGAAATCTCATCTTTCTCATTTTATTACTTTCAATTATGATCTTAGACTCTTTTACTTGCTTTTCTACTTCACTTTCTTTGAAATCTCATCTCTCTAATTTTATTACTTTCAATTATGATCTTAGACTCTTTTACTTCTTTTTCTACTTCACTTTTCTTTGAAATCTCATCTCTCTAATTTTATTACTTTCAATTATGATCTTAGACTCTTTTACTTCTTTTTCAACTTCACTTTTCTTTGAAATCTCATCTTTCTCATTTTATTACTTTCAATTATGATCTTTGACTCTTTTACTTCTTTTTCTACTTCACTTTCTTTGAAATCTCATCTCTCTAATTTTATTACTTTCAATTATGATCTTAGACTCTTTTACTTCTTTTTCTACTTCACTTTTCTTTGAAATCTCATCTCTCTAATTTTATTACTTTCAATTATTATCTTTGACTCTTTTACTTCTTTTTCAACTTCACTTTTCTTTGAAATCTCATCTTTCTCATTTTATTACTTTCAATTATGATCTTAGACTCTTTTACTTCTTTTTCTACTTCACTTTTCTTTGAAATCTCATCTTTCTCATTTTATTACTTTCAATTATGATCTTAGACTCTTTTACTTCTTTTTCTACTTCACTTTTCTTTGAAATCTCATCTTTCTCATTTTATTACTTTCAATTATGATCTTAGACTCTTTTACTTCTTTTTCTACTTCACTTTCTTTGAAATCTCATCTCTCTAATTTTATTACTTTTAATCATGATCTTAGACTCTTTTACTTCTTTTTCTACTTCACTTTTCTTTGAAATCTCATCTCTCTAATTTTATTACTTTCAATTATGATCTTGGACTCTTTTACTTCTTTTTCTACTTCACTTTTCTTTGAAATCTCATCTTTCTCATTTTATTACTTTCAATTATGATCTTAGACTCTTTTACTTCTTTTTCTACTTCACTTTCTTTGAAATCTCATCTTTCTCATTTTATTACTTTCAATTATGATCTTAGACTCTTTTACTTGCTTTTCTACTTCACTTTCTTTGAAATCTCATCTCTCTAATTTTATTACTTTTAATCATGATCTTAGACTCTTTTACTTCTTTTTCTACTTCACTTTCTTTGAAATCTCATCTTTCTCATTTTATTACTTTCAATTATGATCTTAGACTCTTTTACTTGCTTTTCTACTTCACTTTCTTTGAAATCTCATCTCTCTAATTTTATTACTTTCAATTATGATCTTAGACTCTTTTACTTCTTTTTCTACTTCACTTTTCTTTGAAATCTCATCTCTCTAATTTTATTACTTTCAATTATTATCTTTGACTCTTTTACTTCTTTTTCAACTTCACTTTTCTTTGAAATCTCATCTTTCTCATTTTATTACTTTCAATTATGATCTTTGACTCTTTTACTTCTTTTTCTACTTCACTTTCTTTGAAATCTCATCTCTCTAAATTTATTACTTTCAATTATGATCTTAGACTCTTTTACTTCTTTTTCTACTTCACTTTTCTTTGAAATCTCATCTCTCTAATTTTATTACTTTCAATTATTATCTTTGACTCTTTTACTTCTTTTTCAACTTCACTTTTCTTTGAAATCTCATCTCTCTAGATTTATTACTTTCAATTAAGATCTTTGACTTTTTTACTTGCTTTTCTACTTCACTTTTCTTTGAAATCTCATCTCTCTAATTTTATTACTTTCAATTATGATCTTTGACTCTTTTACTTCTTTTTCTACTTCACTTTCTTTGAAATCTCATCTCTCTAATTTTATTACTTTCAATTATGATCTTTGACTCTTTTACTTGCTTTTCTACTTCACTTTCTTTGAAATCTCATCTCTCTAATTTTATTACTTTCAATTATGATCTTAGACTCTTTTACTTCTTTTTCTACTTCACTTTCTTTGAAATCTCATCTCTCTAGATTTATTACTTTTAATCATGATCTTAGACTCTTTTACTTCTTTTTCTACTTCACTTTTCTTTGAAATCTCATCTTTCTCATTTTATTACTTTCAATTATGATCTTAGACTCTTTTACTTCTTTTTCTACTTCACTTTTCTTTGAAATCTCATCTCTCTAATTTTATTACTTTCAATTATGATCTTTGACTCTTTTACTTCTTTTTCTACTTCACTTTTCTTTGAAATCTCATCTCTCTAATTTTATTACTTTCAATTATGATCTTAGACTCTTTTACTTCTTTTTCTACTTCACTTTTCTTTGAAATCTCATCTTTCTCATTTTATTACTTTCAATTATGATCTTAGACTCTTTTACTTCTTTTTCTACTTCACTTTCTTTGAAATCTCATCTCTCTAATTTTATTACTTTCAATTATGATCTTAGACTCTTTTACTTCTTTTTCTACTTCACTTTTCTTTGAAATATCATCTTTTTCATTTTATTACTTTCAATTATGATCTTAGACTCTTTTACTTCTTTTTCTACTTCACTTTTCTTTGAAATCTCATCTCTCTAATTTTATTACTTTCAATTATGATCTTTGACTCTTTTACTTGCTTTTCTACTTCACTTTCTTTGAAATCTCATCTCTCTAATTTTATTACTTTCAATTATGATCTTTGACTCTTTTACTTGCTTTTCTACTTCACTTTCTTTGAAATCTCATCTCTCTAATTTTATTACTTTCAATTATGATCTTAGACTCTTTTACTTCTTTTTCTACTTCACTTTTCTTTGAAATCTCATCTCTCTAATTTTATTACTTTCAATTATGATCTTTGACTCTTTTACTTCTTTTTCTACTTCACTTTTCTTTGAAATCTCATCTTTCTCATTTTATTACTTTCAATTATGATCTTAGACTCTTTTACTTCTTTTTCTACTTCACTTTTCTTTGAAATCTCATCTCAATAATTTTATTACTTTCAATTATGATCTTTGACTTTTTTACTTGCTTTTCTACTTCACTTTTCTTTGAAATCTCATCTCTCTAATTTTATTACTTTCAATTATGATCTTAGACTCTTTTACTTCTTTTTCTACTTCACTTTTCTTTGAAATCTCATCTTTCTCATTTTATTACTTTCAATTATGATCTTAGACTCTTTTACTTCTTTTTCTACTTCACTTTTCTTTGAAATCTCATCTTTCTCATTTTATTACTTTCAATTATGATCTTAGACTCTTTTACTTCTTTTTCTACTTCACTTTTCTTTGAAATCTCATCTTTCTCATTTTATTACTTTCAATTATGATCTTAGACTCTTTTACTTCTTTTTCTACTTCACTTTCTTTGAAATCTCATCTCTCTAATTTTATTACTTTCAATTATGATCTTAGACTCTTTTACTTCTTTTTCTACTTCACTTTCTTTGCAATCTCATCTCTCTAATTTTATTACTTTCAATTATGATCTTTGACTCTTTTACTTGCTTTTCTACTTCACTTTCTTTGAAATCTCATCTCTCTAATTTTATTACTTTCAATTATGATCTTAGACTCTTTTACTTCTTTTTCTACTTCACTTTCTTTGAAATCTCATCTCTCTAGATTTATTACTTTCAATTAAGATCTTTGACTTTTTTACTTCTTTTTCTACTTCACTTTTCTTTGAAATCTCATCTTTCTCATTTTATTACTTTTCAATTATGATCTTAGACTCTTTTACTTCTTTTTCTACTTCACTTTTCTTTGAAATCTCATCTCTCTAATTTTATTACTTTCAATTATGATCTTAGACTCTTTTACTTCTTTTTCTACTTCACTTTTCTTTGAAATCTCATCTCTCTAATTTTATTACTTTCAATTATGATCTTAGACTCTTTTACTTCTTTTTCTACTTCACTTTTCTTTGAAATCTCATCTTTCTCATTTTATTACTTTCAATTATGATCTTAGACTCTTTTACTTCTTTTTCTACTTCACTTTCTTTGAAATCTCATCTCTCTAATTTTATTACTTTCAATTATGATCTTAGACTCTTTTACTTCTTTTTCTACTTCACTTTCTTTGAAATCTCATCTCTCTAATTTTATTACTTTCAATTATGATCTTTGACTCTTTTACTTCTTTTTCTACTTCACTTTTCTTTGAAATCTCATCTTTCTCATTTTATTACTTTTCAATTATGATCTTAGACTCTTTTACTTCTTTTTCTACTTCACTTTTCTTTGAAATCTCATCTCTCTAATTTTATTAATTTCAATTATGATCTTAGACTCTTTTACTTCTTTTTCAACTTCACTTTTCTTTGAAATTTCATCTTTCTCATTTTATTACTTTCAATTATGATCTTAGACTCTTTTACTTCTTTTTCTACTTCACTTTTTTTGAAATCTCATCTTTCTAATTTTATTACTTTCAATTAATATCTTTGACTCTTTTACTTCTTTTTCTACTTCACTTTTCTTTGAAATCTCATCTCTCTAATTTTATTACTTTATCATGATCTTTGACTCTTTTACTTCTTTTTCTACTTCACTTTTCTTTGAAATCTCATCTCAATAATTTTATTACTTTCAATTATGATCTTAGACTCTTTTACTTCTTTTTCTACTTCACTTTTCTTTGAAATCTCATCTCTCTAATTTTATTACTTTATCATGATCTTTGACTCTTTTACTTCTTTTTCTACTTCACTTTTCTTTGAAATCTCATCTCTCTAATTTTATTACTTTCAATTATGATCTTTGACTCTTTTACTTCTTTTTCTACTTCACTTTTCTTTGAAATATCATCTTTCTCATTTTATTACTTTCAATTATGATCTTAGACTCTTTTACTTCTTTTTCTACTTCACTTTCTTTGAAATCTCATCTCTCTAATTTTATTACTTTCAATTATGATCTTTGACTCTTTTACTTCTTTTTCTACTTCACTTTTCTTTGAAATCTCATCTCTCTAATTTTATTACTTTCAATTATGATCTTAGACTCTTTTACTTCTTTTTCTACTTCACTTTCTTTGAAATCTCATCTCTATAATTTTATTACTTTCAATTATTATCATCAAACACTTTTACTTGCTTTTCTACTTCACTTTTCTTTGAAATCTCATCTTTCTCATTTTATTACTTTCAATTATGATCTTAGACTCTTTTACTTCTTTTTCTACTTCACTTTCTTTGAAATCTCATCTCTCTAGATTTATTACTTTTAATCATGATCTTAGACTCTTTTACTTCTTTTTCTACTTCACTTTTCTTTGAAATCTCATCTTTCTCATTTTATTACTTTCAATTATGATCTTAGACTCTTTTACTTCTTTTTCTACTTCACTTTTCTTTGAAATCTCATCTCTCTAATTTTATTACTTTCAATTATGATCTTTGACTCTTTTACTTCTTTTTCTACTTCACTTTTCTTTGAAATCTCATCTCTCTAATTTTATTACTTTCAATTATGATCTTAGACTCTTTTACTTCTTTTTCTACTTCACTTTTCTTTGAAATCTCATCTTTCTCATTTTATTACTTTCAATTATGATCTTAGACTCTTTTACTTCTTTTTCTACTTCACTTTCTTTGAAATCTCATCTCTCTAATTTTATTACTTTCAATTATGATCTTAGACTCTTTTACTTCTTTTTCTACTTCACTTTTCTTTGAAATATCATCTTTTTCATTTTATTACTTTCAATTATGATCTTAGACTCTTTTACTTCTTTTTCTACTTCACTTTTCTTTGAAATCTCATCTCTCTAATTTTATTACTTTCAATTATGATCTTTGACTCTTTTACTTGCTTTTCTACTTCACTTTCTTTGAAATCTCATCTCTCTAATTTTATTACTTTCAATTATGATCTTTGACTCTTTTACTTGCTTTTCTACTTCACTTTCTTTGAAATCTCATCTCTCTAATTTTATTACTTTCAATTATGATCTTAGACTCTTTTACTTCTTTTTCTACTTCACTTTCTTTGAAATCTCATCTCTCTAGATTTATTACTTTCAATTAAGATCTTTGACTTTTTTACTTCTTTTTCTACTTCACTTTTCTTTGAAATCTCATCTTTCTCATTTTATTACTTTCAATTATGATCTTAGACTCTTTTACTTCTTTTTCTACTTCACTTTTCTTTGAAATCTCATCTCTCTAATTTTATTACTTTCAATTATGATCTTAGACTCTTTTACTTCTTTTTCTACTTCACTTTTCTTTGAAATCTCATCTCTCTAATTTTATTACTTTCAATTATGATCTTAGACTCTTTTACTTCTTTTTCTACTTCACTTTTCTTTGAAATCTCATCTTTCTCATTTTATTACTTTCAATTATGATCTTTGACTCTTTTACTTCTTTTTCAACTTCACTTTTCTTTGAAATCTCATCTTTCTCATTTTATTACTTTCAATTATGATCTTAGACTCTTTTACTTCTTTTTCTACTTCACTTTCTTTGAAATCTCATCTCTCTAATTTTATTACTTTCAATTATGATCTTAGACTCTTTTACTTCTTTTTCTACTTCACTTTTCTTTGAAATCTCATCTCTCTTTCTCATTTTCTATTATTACTTTCAATTATGATCTTCAAACTCTTTTACTTGCTTTTCTACTTCACTTTTTTTTGAAATCTCATCTCTCTTTCTCATTTTCTATTATTACTTTCAATTATGATCTTCAAACTCTTTTACTTGCTTTTCTATTTCACATTTCTTTGAAATCTCATCTCTCTTTCTCATTTTCTATTATTACTTTCAATTATGATCTTCAAACTCTTTTACTTTCTTTTCTACTTCACTTTTCTTTGAAATCTCATCTCTCTAGATTTATTACTTTCAATTATGATCTTTGACTCTTTTACTTGCTTTTCTACTTCACTTTTCTTTGAAATCTCATCTCTCTTTCTCATTTTCTATTATTACTTTCAATTATGATCTTCAAACTCTTTTACTTGCTTTTCTATTTCACATTTCTTTGAAATCTCATCTCTCTAATTTTATTACTTTCAATTATGATCTTTGACTCTTTTACTTCTTTTTCTACTTCACTTTTCTTTGAAATATCATCTTTTTCATTTTATTACTTTCAATTATGATCTTAGACTCTTTTACTTCTTTTTCTACTTCACTTTTCTTTGAAATCTCATCTCTCTAATTTTATTACTTTCAATTATTATCTTTGACTCTTTTACTTCTTTTTCTACTTCACTTTTCTTTGAAATCTCATCTCTCTAATTTTAATACTTTATCATGATCTTTGACTCTTTTACTTCTTTTTCTACTTCACTTTTCTTTGAAATCTCATCTCTCTAATTTTATTACTTTCAATTATGATCTTTGACTCTTTTACTTCTTTTTCTACTTCACTTTTTTTGAAATCTCATCTCTCTAATTTTATTACTTTCAATTATGATCTTGGACTCTTTTACTTCTTTTTCTACTTCACTTTTCTTTGAAATCTCATCTTTCTCATTTTATTACTTTCAATTATGATCTTTGACTCTTTTACTTCTTTTTCTACTTCACTTTTCTTTGAAATCTCATCTTTTTAATTTTATTACTTTCAATTATGATCTTAGACTCTTTTACTTGCTTTTCTACTTCACTTTTCTTTGAAATCTCATCTCTCTAATTTTATTACTTTCAATTATGATCTTTGACTCTTTTACTTCTTTTTCTACTTCACTTTCTTTGAAATCTCATCTCTCTAATTTTATTACTTTCAATTATGATCTTCAAACACTTTTACTTGCTTTTCTACTTCACTTTCTTTGAAATCTCATCTTTCTCATTTTATTACTTTTAATCATGATCTTTGACTCTTTTACTTCTTTTTCAACTTCACTTTTCTTTGAAATCTCATCTTTCTCATTTTATTACTTTCAATTATGATCTTAGACTCTTTTACTTCTTTTTCTACTTCACTTTTCTTTGAAATCTCATCTTTCTCATTTTATTACTTTCAATTATGATCTTAGACTCTTTTACTTCTTTTTCTACTTCACTTTTCTTTGAAATCTCATCTTTCTCATTTTATTACTTTCAATTATGATCTTAGACTCTTTTACTTCTTTTTCTACTTCACTTTTCTTTGAAATCTCATCTTTCTCATTTTATTACTTTTAATCATGATCTTTGACTCTTTTACTTCTTTTTCAACTTCACTTTTCTTTGAAATCTCATCTTTCTCATTTTATTACTTTCAATTATGATCTTAGACTCTTTTACTTCTTTTTCTACTTCACTTTTCTTTGAAATCTCATCTTTCTCATTTTATTACTTTCAATTATGATCTTAGACTCTTTTACTTCTTTTTCTTTTTCACTTTCTTTGAAATCTCATCTCTCTAATTTTATTACTTTCAATTATGATCTTAGACTCTTTTACTTCTTTTTCTACTTCACTTTTCTTTGAAATCTCATCTCTCTTTCTCATTTTCTATTATTACTTTCAATTATGATCTTCAAACTCTTTTACTTGCTTTTCTACTTCACTTTTTTTTGAAATCTCATCTCTCTTTCTCATTTTCTATTATTACTTTCAATTATGATCTTCAAACTCTTTTACTTGCTTTTCTATTTCACATTTCTTTGAAATCTCATCTCTCTTTCTCATTTTCTATTATTACTTTCAATTATGATCTTCAAACTCTTTTACTTGCTTTTCTACTTCACTTTTCTTTGAAATCTCATCTCTCTAGATTTATTACTTTCAATTATGATCTTTGACTCTTTTACTTGCTTTTCTACTTCACTTTTCTTTGAAATCTCATCTCTCTTTCTCATTTTCTATTATTACTTTCAATTATGATCTTCAAACTCTTTTACTTGCTTTTCTACTTCACTTTTCTTTGAAATCTCATCTCTCTTTCTCATTTTCTATTATTACTTTCAATTATGATCTTCAAACTCTTTTACTTGCTTTTCTACTTCACTTTTCTTTGAAATCTCATCTCTCTTTCTCATTTTCTATTATTACTTTCAATTATGATCTTCAAACTCTTTTACTTGCTTTTCTACTTCACTTTTCAAAATACTTTTAACTTCTTTTATCTTAAGCATACTCTTTAAAACTAAATTTATATCTTTTTTTCTACTTTACTTCTTCGCTTTTCAAAATACTTATCACTTCCCTTTTCTACAACTTACTCCTTAAAACGGAAATTCTTTCTTCTTTTCTTACTTTTTTTCATCACTTTTCAAAATACTAATATTTTTACTTTCAAAGCATACTCCTTAAAACTGAAATTATTTCTTCTTTTCTTTCTTTATTTTCTCACTTTTATAATTTTTTTTTTACTTCTTTTTATCTTTAAGTTATGCAATTCATAAAGCTGAAAATATTTTTTTTTTTTTACATTACTTCTTTACTTTTATAAATTCTTATAACTTCTTTTTATCTATAAGTTATATTAATTCATAGAGCCGAATTTCTTTCTTCTTTTCTTACTTTACTTCTTCACTTTACAATACTTATGACTTTTTTTTATTTCTAAGTTAAAGTAATTCTAATAGCTTTATTATTTCTTCTTTTCTTACTTTATATCCTCACTTTTATAAATTCTTTTAACTTTTTTTATCTCTAATTTCTTTTAATTCATCGAAGCTTAAATTCTTTTTCTTTTCTTACTTTACTTCTTCACTAATGATAATACTTAAATCGGCTTTTTTTGCGACATTTCATTTTTTTTTTTTAATTCTACTGTGAATATGATCTTATTTTTATACTTGCTTTTTTCTAGTAATTTTCATTTTTTTAATAAAAGGTTACTTTTAATTATTATTTTTCTTTTATTCATTTTCAGAAAATTTTATTTTTTCTTTTCTTATTATATATTTTTAAGCTTAATGAGTTTCTGACTGCAACTTCTTGCATTTTACATCCCAACACAGCCTTCATGGGATTTCGTGGATATTCTGTTGCTTTCAAATAGCAGCTGCCAGGGAGCTCCATCACTATTGGCGGCCTGGCTTCAAGCTCCTACCGGAGTTTATAATCAAGAGGAAGGCGTTCCCTTGCAATGTTTGACTTTTTCCAGGGGCTTTCTCACTTCATTAAAGGAACTTGTTCCTATCCATAAAACCATAAAGTATGATTCAGAAGGTTAATCTCAGCTCCCACCATCTTTTTAATTATCATTTCTTACTTTTCTTTACATATTTTTATTTTATCATTATTTTTGAAATATTTCTTCTTAGTAGATTTTTTTTTGTTTTTTTTTGTATTTCAAGATCTTTTTCTACTTTTATTAACTCTAAAAAGCAAAAAATTTTCATTACCCAAAAATCAAAAAAATTATCACAACCCATTTCAAAAAAAAATTAGCACAACCCAAAATCAAAACATTTCGAAACAGAAATCAAAAATTATATCCTTCATCTTTTTTAATCCCATTTTTTCTCAAAACCCTTTTATATTTTGAAACTTTTTTTAGAAAATTTGTTCCTTTCTGACCTTTATCTATTCCGATTTCCCCCAGTTTGTTCCGTCCGAAAAAAGTCTTGAGTGTAAAAAGCTGAGCAAAAAAACAAAATTAAATTTTTCACGATTTAATGCTTTAAATACTCTTATTCGCCTTTCATTTAGCTCTAAAAATCAAAAAAATCAAAACCCAATTCTAAAAATTTTTATCATGCACCAAAATCGAAAATTTTTAAATCAAAAAAACAAAAACTTACAAAGCAAAAACTTAAATCTTCAAAACCAAAATACAAAATCTAAAGTTTTCAAATCCAATATCGAAACTTTCGAATCCCAATTCAACAATTTTCAAACCAAAATCAAAAATTTTCAAAACCAAAATCAAAAGTTTTCAAATCCAAAATCTAAAGTTTTCAAAACCAAAATCAAAAAACAAAAGTTTTCAAAACCAATATCAAAAATTTTCAAAATCAAAATCAAAAAAATAGTCTCAAATTTTTTATTCCAATTTTTTCAAAAACCTTTTTATTTTGAAAACTTTTTCTCAAAAAAATTTATTCCTTTCTGACCCTCTACTATACCCGAAATCCCCCAACTTGTTCCGTCCCAACTCACCCCTATAGTGTAAAACGCTGAGCAAAAAAAGGCTTTCGCATTTTTCACGATTCCAGGGCTTCTATCTAATGGAAATTTAATCTGCTGCACATTAAATGCAGTATTCTACTTTTTTCCTATCGTAAAATTACATTGTGCAACTTAAAAATTATAACAAACGTAATTAAAATTGATAACAAATTAAAAAAAACTTTGCACTAACACGTAACTCAAAAACATTCTAAGACTATAATATAAAATTAAAAATTTTTTTTGCTCTAGTACATAACTCAAAAATTTTCCTAACGTTTGAAAATTTAGAATTTTTTAGCTGAGAACATACCTCAAAAATTTTTACAACGCCGGAAAAATGTAAATATTTTCACTCTAGTACATACCTCAAAAATTTTTCGAACACCAGATATATTTAAAATAATTTAGCTGAGTACATACCTCAAAAATTTTTTAAACACTAGAACATTTATATATTTTTACTTTAGTACATACTTCAAAAATTTTTCTAACACTAAAAAAAACGAAACATTTTAGCTGAGTACATACTTCAAAAATTTTCCTAACTCTAGAAAAATATTAGTTACTCTAACACTTGATTTTAAAATTAAATTAAAATAAAATATTAATAAAAATAACCAAATTCAATAAAAGACTTAGAAAAAATTACGAACTTTAAAAATTTTCTTTTTTTACTTAGAATAATAATATTAAGAACAAACTTAATTAGAATAAAGACTTAGAAAATTTTAAATTCTTAAATGTAAAAAAATTAAATAGTTTAAATAGTTTAAATAGTTTAACTAGTTTAAAATCAAATAGATCACTTGATGGATCTCTACTTGTCCTCCACACTCATGGCAGTATTAGCCATTACGCAATTGTTAAATCGCAATCCATAGTCAGCATATACTTTCGTCCAGTCAGTCTATATAAATGTGGTGTGCTAAATTTGAACTTACCTGTTATTAGTTATTAGTATCTACTCCATTCAATATCCTTCCTATGTTCCATCTTCGAATGTTGTAGTCTTTTGCTTAGTTATTTCATGCTTGTCCATTGCTCGATACCAACCAATTGTTGTCCCTTGATAATGATAAACTACCCACAGTGTCTGTATGACCCTTTAGTACACAGCTACACTATCCATTATTGATATTTCGTATTCTTATTGTCTTGTCTCGAGATCCAGATAAAATATATTTGTTGTTGCTCGAGAATATTACCGAAGTGACATAAGAGGTGTGACCCGAAAATACCTTTGTACATTATTATGTTCTTGAGTTCCATAAACGAATAGTTTTGTCATCCGATCCAGATATGATGTAAGTGGAATCACTAGATATAGCCACAACATTTACATCACTAGTGTGACCACTCATGGTCTTACAGGTACCTGTCTTCACGTCCCATAGTCTCACCGTCTTATCATCACTTCCCGATACGATGAACTCTGAATCACTGGATATAGCCACAGATGATAAAGAACTAGTGTGACCACTCATGGTCTTACAGGTACCTGTCTTGACGTCCCATAGTCTCACCGTCTTATCATTACTTCCCGATACGATGAACTCTGAATCACTGGATATAGCCACAGATCATACAGAACTAGTGTGACCACTCATGGTCTTACAGGTACCTGTCTTGACGTCCCATAGTCTCACCGTCTAATCTTAACTTCCCGATACGATGAACTCTGAATCACTGGATATAGCCACAGCATATACAGAACTAGTGTGACCACTCATGGTCTTACAGGTACCTTCAGCTATGTTGTAGAGTCTTAGAGTTTTGTCAAATGATCCAGAAAGGATTAAGTTAGCATCTGAAGAGATGGCAACGGAGGTGACTGAGTTGGAGTGTCCAGTGAAAATGTGAGGGAGTTCCGATGAGATTTATGAGAGGTTAGTGTTGGATAGGTCGCAGTTAAGGAACTTAGTATTTCTGAGGTTGGTTGATGTTAAATTGGAGTTGGAGAAGTTACATGACGTGAATTTGGTGTCCGATAGATCTGAGTTTGTTAAGTCGATGTTTGAGAAGTTTTATTACGTAAAGTTGTAGTTCAAGAAGTTTAACATTGTTATAGCATTTGCAGCTGCTATTTACATTTTTGGTTGATTCTTAGAAAGATTTAAGATCTATAAAAGATTTTGTTAGTTCTTTTCTGATTTTAATTGTACTAAATCGTAAAGAATCACTTAATTTTAGCATAAGTTGATTACATTTAACGGATTGTTCAAAATGGAAGTTATGTCAATTTGCTTGCTTTGGATTTCGTTGAGGATATTCTTAAGGTTTTTAATACTTTCGATTTTGAACTCCTGAAGTGGCTATTTTGCGATTTAAGTTCCTTTTATTTTTTCTGGAACTTTAGGTTTAATTGATTTTGTAACTTGTTTTCGTTGGATTTATTTTTTTACTTCTTCTTAAGGTTGAATCACTTCTTAAGCCTGATTTTATTTGCGTTGGGTTTATTGATCTAAGAACTTTCTTATTACAACTGTGAAATCTTAACTATTTTATCTTTACTCTTCACTCATACTCATAATTTCTTACAAAACTTAAAGTGACACTTCTTAGATGATTTTGAAATTCTAACTACTGTCATTAGAATTTGACTCAATTACTTTCTTAATCTCGTTTTACAATTTTGCAAATTCTTTTACCAAGTTTTGTAAAGCATTTATACTTCGATTACACTCTTAACTAGTTACTGTCTTAATTGACTTTATCTAGTAAAACTTCACATTAATTATATTGATTTTCTTTAGGAATCCCTCAAAATAAAATGAGCTCATCTAAAAATCTTTTAATTCTTTTTGATATTACATCGAAGTGACTTGCTACACTACTTCACTAAATATTTTTTGAAAATCTATACATGCATTCATGATCCCTATCATTTTGTTCTTTTAGGAACTTAGTTAACTTGATAAGTCTTTAATCAATTACTTAAAATTGATTTGTTGTTCGAACTTATTGATTTCCTACTTAAAGTACTCTTTTATGTCGAAAATCTTTAGATTCTGCTCTTCTATATTTACTTTTATGTTGTGAATTTTGCATTTGTAAGTATTAGTTACTTTTGAAACATTTTGAATACATTTAGTACATTAAATGCAACCACAACTTATTATTTTGGGTAACCTTTGATTTTAGTCAAAGACTTTGCTACAACTCTAACAGACGGTTAAATCCATTACTTATAATTAATTTAAAAAAAGTATCTCAATAAATACCATATATTACAATGAAAATAAAATTGAAAAAGAATAAATATTAATTAAAAATAAGAATTTATCAAAATTAAATATAATTTTGATTAAAATATATTTGATAAGAAAAATAAAAAACTTGATAACTATTAGATAAAAATATTAAACGCGAACACTAAAATTTTACAAACATAATAAAATTAAATATCATTATTCATTTCTTTAAAAAAAAATTAAAAATTTTAAATAAAATTAAAAAAAATATATTTACATTTTTTTAAAAATTTAAATAAATTTTGAGATAAATTCAATTACAAAAACTTTTATTTTAATATAAAAAATTATTTAAAAATAAGACTATTAATGAACAAATAAAAAATAATAAAACTATTATAATAAAAATATACTTTAATCATAATTAAAATTTTTTTTTATAAATAAAAAAACAAATCTTATATTAATTAAATACAAATTAATTTTTTATAATTTTAAAAGAATGAAAATATATAAGATATGTTATAATATAAAATTAAATTATTAAAAAAAATCTTATTATTTCGAATTTAATAATCAAAAGTAACATTTTTTTGATTAATAAATAACGTAAATTATTAAAAAAAAATAGAATATAAAATCTTTATTCATCTGAAAAAAACTTGTATACTTAAACCTAATTTACAAAAAAAATAATTACATAAAATTTTTTATTTAATACCTGGAAATTATTCATTATCACCCAATAATGATATATATTATCTAAAATTAGATAGTTAAATTTATTTTTTTGAAACTTCAAATAATATTAAAATCTATAAAATATAATTTATTTAAAAAAATTAAAGAAATAAACTAAGATACAATTTGAAAAAAAAATATTCATTATATTAATGAAATTAAAACATCCTAATAAGTAAACTCAAAATGACATAATTGAAAAAAATAATAAAAAAAATTAATTAATATTAAAAGAAAAAATAAAACAAAAGATAAAAAATTATGCTAATAAATATAAAAAGGAAAATAATAAATAAAAATTTACTTAAAAAAATGGAAAATATAAAAAAAAATTATTAAACTATAATAAAATATAAGATATTCTAAAAATAAGAAAAATAATTTAATAAGATTAAAAAAGATAAAAAAATTAAACAAAAAAAGAAAATTTAATTTAACTGAATGAAAATAAAAATTTTAATTAAAATAAGAAAAACATATAATACTAATAAAGCCATATAATAATTAATTAAAAAATATATATAATAATATTTATTAGCTTTATAAGCATTCTAAATATCTTCTTGGTAGCTTATAAAATTCTACTAAGTATGCTTTATATTTTATCTTTAAGTAATTTTCTTAATTGAATTGCTTAATTACTTTTTCAATAAAACTAAGCATAGTTATTTTATAATAAATTTAGATTTTTTTCAATTAAATCGGAATTATAAATTTCTACATTTATTACTATATCAAAATGCTATTTGAATCTATTAATATAAATTTCTCATTTTATATAGATTTTTTTTTTTTTTATTATTAAAATCCTAAAATTTAGCATAGAAATTTAGAATAATTTATTATTAAACTTATTTTAAGATATATTGGAAGAAAATATAAAAATAAGATTCATTTTATTTGGTTTTCTTAATTATCTAATTTAACTTGCATGTTTTATTTACAACTACCATTATCAATCAATATATTTTGTTTATATACCTTATTTAAGCTACGAAACAAAGTATATGAAGATTATAATGATAATATAAAGCAGACGATATTTACTATCTGTTTTAAGATTAGCTTTCATAAGAAAATAATTAAATGCACATAGACTTAAATAAATAAAGATAACTAAAATATAGAAATTATAAATAATCAGATTGATAAATAAATATTAAGCTTATATATGGTAGCTTAAATTAATTAAATTCATGAAGTTATATCTATTCCTTATTTATTTTTTTATATTTTAGCTACTTTTAAATGTGATAATTTTATTATGGAAGGCTTGTGATTGGCTTAATGATTTATTTTATTTTTAAATTTTTAAAACATAATAATAATTTTTAGTTATAGATGGGAAATTTATTTATCTAAATTTATTAATACTATTTAGATAAAACTTTGATTAAATTATTTTAAAGGTTTATATTCCTGTGAGAATGATGTTATAAATATTGAAAATTAATAATAATTTAACAACTAAAATTGAAATTTCAAGATCTTTTTGAAGAATGGAAAGTAAAGAAAGTAAGAAAATAGGATCAAATAGTGAAAATATAAAGAAAATGTTTATAAGCAAGATAAAAATAGATAATTAGGTCATATTTATACTCTAAAATTTATTAGAGCTATTTGGCAGCAAATAATAAATAAAGCAAAAATTTTAATTTATTAACTTAATTTATTATTTTAAAGTTTCTTTTCGATATTACGAAAATACTTAGTAATATTTATTTTATTTTATTTCTTTATTATGCACTGATAGATATATGCTTCGCTATTAAATTAACGTTTCGATATTAAAGTAAAAAAAGATCCTTAATATTACAATTTAATTATCTATCAAGCAATTTAATATTTTAATTTAATAATAGAGTTAATTTTCAAATAATTTCAATTATTCTTTTATTATTTAAAGTAACTCTTTTAATAGCTTACGTAGTTATTTAAAATTACTCCAAACCATATAAGTTCACTTTGGTACTTAACATGTATAAATGAAAATTTCCTTCTTACTGATATTGGCTATTATAGGCTTTTCTCAAAGTCACATAATAGATAAGTTCTTTATGGAAAAGTAAAGCTATACTCAAGAAAGACTTAGTACCAAATCTATGAGAGATACAAATGGAAATGTTTATGAAGTAGGGTATTCATAAATTAGTTCTAATAATTAAGATTGCTGAATTAGGAAATAGATAGATAATGAGTTGAACTGTACAAAACTTTCTTAGATTCAAGCCCAGCTGATTGTAGAGGTTTAAAATTGACTTTAGACAGCAATGATAGACCATATAAAGCGTTTTCGATTGATGGAGGCTCATATGATGCAGGATATATCACCAAAAAATCAGTTATGATTGGTACTTTTTCAGGATCTATTTTTGATAGTTTAGGTTCAGGAGGAGGTCCTAAAGTTTCAGTTCTAGCAGGATTAAGAACTGATAACGGATTTATCGAAAAAGCTACATTTTTAATAGCGTTACTTTCTACAGGAAAAGCGAATTCGTACTTAGTTTAAGAAATAATTTTCTGTACAGATTAAGTTTCAGTTCACTCTTAGATTTGGTATAAATCTTTCGATAAAAATTCTTCAAATAATAAATTCATAGTTATCCAGAAGCAGGCTTGATAAAAGTAAGTATGGAAGGATTTTTCAGACATTATATTCATTTAGACAGAAATATGACGATAATTACATAGGGTTTAGTTAAAGATCCTTTAACATGTTCAATTTTCTTTTAGGTAGAAGTTAGGCAATGAACTTAATTTGCTTTAATTAAATCCTATCTTTTAAGTAAAAATTTAAATAAAAGCTCAAGTTAATAATTAAATATTTCTTAAGGAATATAATTTAAATTTAAAGATTTGCTAAATCTCTATATATCTTAAGTATTTGTACTCTTTGGTTTATTTGTAAAATAATTATTCATTTGATATATTTAATTTATATATTAGTGTCAAAATAACCTTAACTTAATAATAATTATGCTAGTAGCCTTCATCTTAATAATCTATATCTATTATGATTAAACTAATAGTATAAAAGTATTAGCCTTAATTATTCTTAGTATAATATCTTTATATTTTAATTAAGGAAATAATGCAAAGGTAAGTAGGATTTGTTTTAATATTGCTAGTATGGTACTTTGGTATAATTAACAAGCTTCTTTAGTTACTACCTTTAATTCCTAAGAAAGATAGTAGTATTTAATTTATTGCTGACTATAATTAGATTTAAGTAATAAATAGTATAATATAACTAGCTTTGGAAATAGATAATAAAAATAAAGCTTAATATCTATTTAATATTATAACTACTAATTTAATAGTGTCTACCTAATTTCTAAAATTAGTGCTTACATTGATATTAGAATCAAGAGCTTGTGCTTATAAGATAGTAAATAGTTATAAGTTAAGTTTTAAAGATTCTAATAAATAGAATAATGAAATGATTTATTGAATATACTTGCATTTATATTCAGTTCTTAGAGTTATATTATATACATTTATCTAATTTACTATTAATTACTCTAATCTACTTCTAAAGCTAATTCTATCATTATATAAAGCAGATATCTAAACTATTTAGATATTATTAGTTATTATATACAATGCTACTTATAATTGCCTATAATTCATAGAGCTATCTAATATTATCTAACCTTTAGAAACTACTACCTATTTACTTAATTGCTTCATTTTTATTTAGAATGTAATTCAATTCTTTTAAGCATGTATCTCATTAAGAAAATCTACTCTTTACATTTATTTAAGAATTTTAAGTTTAAAAGAGGGAAATTAAAAATATCAAGCTATAATACAATTAGGATCATCCTATTAAGATAAAAATTAGAGAATAGCTAAACTTAATTCTAGAATCTAATGACTCTTATATTTTATCCTTTTAGCCTTAAATAGACAAAAAGTATATTTAACTATGCATTATATTATAATCTATAAAGCAAAATAATAATTTAAAAGATTTAAATTAATAAATTATAGCAATAGGAATAAACAAGCTTTAAGATTTATTATAAATTAACTAAGAAAATTAAGAAATTATTATATTTTATAAAATATAAAATAGTCAATCAACTAAAGCTAGAGTTATGAATTATTATATATTAGTGTCTACTTCATTAGGTCTTTTACTAAATTATATTTAATTCTAAGCATATATCATTTTAAGCTTTAAACATCTCTTTAATTAATATTTTGATTCATCATTCTTTGCAAATAACTTTGAAGCATTTTTAATTAGAAGATATTAATAATCTATTTGCAAATATTTTATACCTAAAGCAGAATCTAATCTAGATTTAAATAAATTAGATATTAGTGCTTTTTTTTATTGTATTCAAATTCAAAACTATGTAGATAAGACAACAATCTTTCCAAATATTTGGTAAATAAAAGATATATATAAAGTTAACTATTTTTTAGAGGTATTTTATAAGTGAATAGAGATATTTCACCCCCAAATTCTTAGAATAATATACATTTTTAAATTACTATTTAATCTTATAATTTTTTATTCTCATCACTTTATTCACTTTAATTTTAAGAAAGAGGTATATAACGCCTAGTTTTCTTTAAATTATATCTAAAAGTTAAATCATTTATTTAAAATATGACAACAAAAGATTTATTAATCATTTATAGTTATGTTTGCAATATATTTATTTTAACTTTAATTTAAATGAAAATCATAATAAATTAGAAGAAGAAATAAGCATTTAATAGATGGTACAAATAAATAGGAATATAAAGATTTTAGATGATAAATTATTAGGTAATATTAACTAATAGATTAAAGAATAGTATTATATATTTATTCCCATGAAACACATATATAAATAGACCTAATTTTTACTAATATTTTAATTATTTAAAATATTAGTAATTATATACCAATAACCAGAATATTTAATTAAATCATATTTAAAAAAATAATTTAAATTTAAATTTTATAATTTAGATTTAACTTAAATAAAAGATAAGACATGATCAAATTAGTTGAAATAAATATTAATGAATCTTATAATAGATATTTTATGAATAACTTATAAAGATTATTAAATAAAAGTATTTCCTATATTTTAAAATTAATGTAAGGTATCTGAGTTTTCATTGAAAAAATTAAAGTTAAAATTTTAAATAAAATTAATGAAATGTTTCAGATACATTGAAATTATATCTTTCATAATAGCATTTTTACTTTAAGAATAAAAATCATTTTTTCTTAATAAAAAGAAGCTATAAAATTGCTTAATCTATTTTCTATAGCTTAAAATGTAAAAATAATCTTTATTTTTTAAATAAAAACAATTTATAATAAACATCTGGTTTAAATTAATGATATGGTGGTTATCTCTTTTTTAATATAAACTTTTTGTAATAAGATAAAGCACTTCATCTGTTTATAACTCTTTTACAAAAAATAGAATTTATAAATGATATGCTTAATTAAATAAATTTATTTCTAAATCTTAATCAATAGAATTATCATTATAAGGTACATTGATAACTTTGATAGACTTTGAAACTAAAATTAGATAAAACTAAGAAAAATCTATAATTATAGATAAAATTTAAATTAATAAAATCTTAAATATAACTAGCAAGCATTGTCTAATAATTTGTAAATGAAAGAGATATTTATCTCATAAAGTTAACGAATAGAAATATATAATTATTATTTTTTATTTACAATATAACTAAGATTATATAATTTAATTTATCTATCCTTTATTAAACTAATATTTAATTAGATTTAAAGTTATTAAATATCATATTAACTATTTATTACAATTAGAATATAATATAGTTATAAGATTTTAAAATAGTTAGTTATAGTAAAAAGTTAAATAATCTTGCTTTTTATAAATCTATTAAAGTAATAGCTGAAATAATATTTAAATGTAATTTTAAAAGTTAGTTAGATGTTTATTAGTAGATATAATAATTGCATAATAGTTTATTTCAAATAGAATATAATAATAAAGCTATAAATCTCCTAACTCAATAATTAATAGCTTAATATTATATTATATCTATATTTTAATTCTTTCTAACCTTTTATTATATTTATTCTACTATAAAAAAAACTTAATCTATCAAACTAAAAAAACTAAAAGTAAAAGGAAAGTAAAAGGAAATTAATAATTTAAGAGTCTATTTATTTTATAATTTTAAGAAATAGTGCGATATTAAAATAAACTAAGCTCTAAATAATTATTAATAAGTTAGTAATTAATTTAATAAGCTTAAGCTTTATATATCTATATATATAACTTAAACATTAAACAAATTTAATTATATTAATTAATACACTTATATTTAGAACTTCATTTTAGTGAAGTATCTGCTTAAATTAGAGAAACAGGCTTTCTTTCTAAATTAAAGTGATTTTTAATTAATGAATAGAATACTTTAATAAGATTAAATAAATTTGAAATTTAGTTCTTAAGAATCGTTAAAAGTAAGCAGTTGAAGTAATTTCTATATAATAATTTAACTATTAAAACATCTATTTAGCAGCTTAATGATATATACTCTAATAGAATAAGAAACTTAATAATTATTAAATTAGCAATATTATTATATTAGCATTTAAAAAGCTAATTAAGGTTATTCATTTAATTTAAAAGAAGAATTAAAATATAAGGATGTTCAAACTTTTTAGAGCAAAATAGCTTTTAGATATAAGTGCTATCAATTAAAAATTTTATTTAATTAAACTATTTATTTACTAACTTGATAAGCATAAAGGTTTAAGTTTTTAAGATAAGGAATGAATGCTTATTATAATAATAACAAAATATAAGTAACCTTGTATATAATTAATTAGTTTCTAAGTTAGAATATTTAAAGAAACTAATATCCTATTAATAACAGACAGTGTGACCGAGTGGTCTAAGGCGCTAGTCTTTTGGGGCGTGGGTTAAAATCCCACCGCTGTCATTTTTAATAAAAATAGAGCATTAAAATGATAATAATTAAATAAGCTACAAAGTATAAGTAATAACTTACATAAAATAGTATCATCATATAAGCAAAACCTCTATTATTTATTAAGAACATAAAATGAAACTTTATAATTAAATTAACTTAACTTAAATACTTATATTATGGATCTTCTATCGAAAATCTATAGAAAGAATATTTTTAGTTATAATAGTAGTATTAAATAAATGAAGAAAAATAAGTTTAATAATTAAATAATGCTATTATTTCTAAAATTGCTAGATAATTAAAAATAAAATTATTATCTATATAGCATTCTACCAATTTCTCTTTAAGAGTATATTATTTTAAATTTAAATGGATATTCTATCTATTTAAAATACATTATAGTTATGCATTATTAACAATTTTTTAATTTTTAATAGTTAAATTTGTTAAAATATATAAATAAAATATATATTAAATTTATTACGAAATAAGTTAAAAACTTTATAAAATAATTTAGAGTTTAAAAATTTTCATTAAATAAGGATTCTTAGATTAATTTTAAAACTAAGTATTCAAATTATACTAAATTTTTTTCATTAAATAAATAATTAAGGAATTTATTGAATAATTAAAGTAAATTATAAAGTTTAAGTAAGAAAAATATAAAACCGTGAACTGATTGCATTTTCTTACAGTAAGGCTACTTAAATCACTAGATTCATTCTAAAATTCGTAAATTTTAAAATTAAAGCATATTTAGCTTGCTTTTTTATATTTATCTTTATAGAAGCAATTTTAAATTTTACTTCTAAAATTTAGTTTTTTATTTAATAATTTATGAAGTTTGAATTATTCTTTAATATCTAGAATGTATAATTTTAATTAATTAAAATACTTTTATTCAATTAAACTCATATATGGTTTGCCAAGTATTCTATCTTTATTTATTGAATACTTAAAATTGAAATAATTGTAAAGCTAAGATATATTTCATAAGAGGCATTTTGTAAAAAATGTTTTAGGATAACTGACTAATTTATTTATTTTTACTTAGATAAAAATAAGAAATTTAGCAAAATAACTTTTAGTTGTTATCTTTTAAAGTAACTCTTACGATTTTAAAATTAGCTTACTTAATAGATTAATATAGCTCTAATATTTTCTTTAGAGTTATAATTCTTTTATTGCTTTTTAGATATAATTATGATTAAGTTAACAGAATAATTTGAATATTAAAACAACTTCATTTAACTGACTTTCAACCTTATTTTATTATGCTTAAACTTCTTCTGAATTAAAAAATTATATAATCCTTAATTATTTTAATTATTATAAATAATAGTTATTGCTAAAGTTTAACTTAGGGATGCAGGTATACTATATTTAAAACTCTAAAGAAATTGAATTTTTATTGCTATAATCAAAAAGTAAGTATCTTTAATTAAATCATATTTGAAAAATTATTTTGTTTTACCAAGAATATTAGTTAAATTATAATAATCAAGAATATATCTTTAAGCTTTTAGTTTTATTTTTTATTTTCCAAAGTATAAATAATATCAATTAAGTAGTTTTCTTATAAGCTTAAACTAGTTTTAGAATTTCATATATCGTTAATAAATTTTTAAAATAATTTCTAAGTCCTTTTTATATAACTTAAAATAAAAACAAAAACGTTCTTTCAACTTCGTGATATAAGCATTCACTATAATTTGTAAATGCTTCTTGAAATATTAATCTATAAGCATATAAAATAGAAGAATTTATTCTCAAATATAAGAGATAATAGTTTCCTATTTAGGAAATAATTCTTTTATTAAAGATTTTTTATAGAAATTAAAAAAAACTTTTAAATAGAAATATTTTTAAATTCATAAAAAAATAGACATAATTCTAATTAAATAAACTAAACATTAATGAAAAATAATAATTTATAAGGTAACTTTTACAAAAATATAATGTTCTAATAATAGATAAAGCAAATATTTTTTTGCGATTTAGGTTAATAAGAAACTAAGAAGAAAGTATCTATTTTACTTAGAAAGAAAAAAATGATTTTTTTTTAAAATTGTAAATAATAATAAAATCTTGAATAAAAAGACAAAATATAAATATAAAAAAAATCAGCATAATAAAATTAAAAAAATAAAAAAAGTGAAAGTGAAGGTAAAGTGAAAGTGATAAATTATTATCTAAATAAAATAATAATTTACGCAAATTCTTAAAGTTGAAAAAATAAAAAAATAAAATAAGAAAAAAAAAATATACATAAACACTAATGATATTCGAAATCATTTATCAATAACTATTTGTAAATGCAAAAAAAAACTAAAAAAATTAAAATAATGAAATATGTATATTAAGCAAAATAAAAGATTAGACTTAAATGTAATTTTAAGTAATTTTAAAATCAGTTATACTTAAATTTAATTTTAAGTAATTTTAAATCAGTTAGACTTAAATTTAATTTTAAGTAATTTTAAAATCAGTTAGACTTAAATTTAATTTTAAGTAATTTTAAATCAGTTAGACTTAAATTTAATTTTAAGTAATTTTAAATCAGTTAGACTTAAATTTAATTTTAAGTAATTTTAAAATCAGTTATACTTAAATTTAATTTTAAGTAATTTTAAAAAGTTATACTTAAATTTAATTTTAAGTAATTTTAAATCAGTTAGACTTAAATTTAATTTTAAGTAATTTTAAATCAGTTAGACTTAAATTTAATTTTAAGTAATTTTAAATCAGTTAGACTTAAATTTAATTTTAAGTAATTTTAAATCAGTTAGACTTAAATTTAATTTTAAGTAATTTTAAATCAGTTAGACTTAAATTTAATTTTAAGTAATTTTAAATCAGTTAGACTTAAATTTAATTTTAAGTAATTTTAAATCAGTTAGACTTAAATTTAATTTTAAGTAATTTTAAATCAGTTAGACTTAAATTCAATTTTAAGTAATTTTAAATCATTTAGACTTAAATTTAATTTTAAGTAATTTTAAAATCAGTTAGACTTATATTTAATTTTAAGTAATTTTAAAATCAGTTAGACTTAAATTTAATTTTAAGTAATTTTAAAATCAGTTAGACTTAAATTTAATTTTAAGTAATTTTAAATCAGTTAGACTTAAATTTAATTTTAAGTAATTTTAAATCAGTTAGACTTAAATTTAATTTTAAGTAATTTTAAAATCAGTTAGACTTAAATTTAATTTTAAGTAATTTTAAAATAGTTAGACTTAAATTTAATTTTAAGTAATTTTAAATCAGTTAGACTTAAATTTAATTTTAAGTAATTTTAAAATAGTTAGACTTAAATTTAATTTTAAGTAATTTTAAATCAGTTAGACTTAAATTTAATTTTAAGTAATTTTAAATCAGTTAGACTTAAATTTAATTTTAAGTAATTTTAAAATAGTTAGACTTATATTTAATTTTAAGTAATTTTAAATCAGTTAGACTTAAATTTAATTTTAAGTAATTTTAAAATCAGTTAGACTTAAATTTAATTTTAAGTAATTTTAAATCAGTTATACTTAAATTTAATTTTAAGTAATTTTAAAATAGTTAGACTTAAATTTAATTTTAAGTAATTTTAAATCAGTTAGACTTAAATTTAATTTTAAGTAATTTTAAATCAGTTAGACTTAAATTTAATTTTAAGTAATTTTAAAATCAGTTAGACTTAAATTTAATTTTAAGTAATTTTAAATCAGTTAGACTTAAATTTTAAGTAATTTTAAGTAGACTTAAATTTAAAAGTCAGTTAGACTTAAATTCAATTTTAAGTAATTTTAAAATCAGTTAGACTTAAATTTAATTTTAAGTAATTTTAAAATAGTTAGACTTAAATTTAATTTTAAGTAATTTTAAAATAGTTAGACTTAAATTTAATTTTAAGTAATTTTAAATCAGTTAGACTTAAATTTAATTTTAAGTAATTTTAAATCAGTTAGACTTAAATTTAATTTTAAGTAATTTTAAATCAGTTAGACTTAAATTTAATTTTAAGTAATTTTAAATCAGTTAGACTTAAATTTAATTTTAAGTAATTTTAAAATCAGTTAGACTTAAATTTAATTTTAAGTATGTTTAAATCAGTTAGACTTAAATTTAATTTTAAGTAATTTTAAAATCAGTTAGACTTAAATTCAATTTTAAGTAATTTTAAAATCAGTTAGACTTAAATTCAATTTTAAGTAATTTTAAAATCAGTTAGACTTAAATTTAATTTTAAGTAATTTTAAAATCAGTTAGACTTAAATTTAATTTTAAGTAATTTTAAAATCAGTTAGACTTAAATTTAATTTTAAGTAATTTTAAAATCAGTTAGACTTAAATTTAATTTTAAGTAATTTTAAATCAGTTAGACTTAAATTTAATTTTAAGTAATTTTAAATCAGTTAGACTTAAATTTAATTTTAAGTAATTTTAAAATCAGTTAGACTTAAATTTAATTTTAAGTAATTTTAAAATCAGTTAGACTTAAATTTAATTTTAAGTAATTTTAAAATCAGTTAGACTTAAATTTAATTTTAAGTAATTTTAAAATCAGTTAGACTTTAATTTAATTTTAAGTAATTTTAAATCAGTTAGACTTAAATTTAATTTTAAGTAATTTTAAATCAGTTAGACTTAAATTTAATTTTAAGTAATTTTAAATCAGTTAGACTTAAATTTAATTTTAAGTAATTTTAAAATCAGTTAGACTTAAATTTAATTTTAAGTATGTTTAAATCAGTTAGACTTAAATTTAATTTTAAGTAATTTTAAAATCAGTTAGACTTAAATTTAATTTTAAGTAATTTTAAAATCAGTTAGACTTAAATTTAATTTTAAGTAATTTTAAATCAGTTAGACTTAAATTTAATTTTAAGTAATTTTAAAATCAGTTAGACTTAAATTTAATTTTAAGTAATTTTAAATCAGTTAGACTTAAATTTAATTTTAAGTAATTTTAAAATCAGTTAGACTTAAATTTAATTTTAAGTAATTTTAAATCAGTTAGACTTAAATTTAATTTTAAGTAATTTTAAAATCAGTTAGACTTTAATTTAATTTTAAGTAATTTTAAATCAGTTAGACTTAAATTCAATTTTAAGTAATTTTAAAATCAGTTAGACTTAAATTTAATTTTAAGTAATTTTAAAATCAGTTAGACTTAAATTTAATTTTAAGTATGTTTAAATCAGTTAGACTTAAATTTAATTTTAAGTAATTTTAAAATCAGTTAGACTTAAATTTAATTTTAAGTAATTTTAAAATCAGTTAGACTTAAATTTAATTTTAAGTAATTTTAAATCAGTTAGACTTAAATTTAATTTTAAGTAATTTTAAATCAGTTAGACTTAAATTTAATTTTAAGTAATTTTAAATCAGTTAGACTTAAATTTAATTTTAAGTAATTTTAAAATCAGTTAGACTTTAATTTAATTTTAAGTAATTTTAAATCAGTTAGACTTAAATTTAATTTTAAGTAATTTTAAAATCAGTTAGACTTAAATTTAATTTTAAGTAATTTTAAAATAGTTAGACTTAAATTTAATTTTAAGTAATTTTAAAATCAGTTAGACTTAAATTTAATTTTAAGTAATTTTAAAATCAGTTAGACTTAAATTTAATTTTAAGTATGTAAGTAAGTATGTTTAAATCAGTTAGACTTAAATTTAATTTTAAGTAATTTTAAAATCAGTTAGACTTTAATTTAATTTTAAGTAATTTTAAATCAGTTAGACTTAAATTTAATTTTAAGTAATTTTAAAATCAGTTAGACTTAAATTTAATTTTAAGTAATTTTAAATCAGTTAGACTTAAATTTAATTTTAAGTAATTTTAAAATCAGTTAGACTTAAATTTAATTTTAAGTAATTTTAAAATCAGTTAGACTTAAATTTAATTTTAAGTAATTTTAAAATCAGTTAGACTTAAATTTAATTTTAAGTAATTTTAAATCAGTTAGACTTAAATTTAATTTTAAGTAATTTTAAAATCAGTTAGACTTAAATTTAATTTTAAGTAATTTTAAAATCAGTTAGACTTAAATTTAATTTTAAGTAATTTTAAAATCAGTTAGACTTAAATTTAATTTTAAGTAATTTTAAATCAGTTAGACTTAAATTTAATTTTAAGTAATTTTAAAATCAGTTAGACTTAAATTTAATTTTAAGTAATTTTAAAATAGTTAGACTTAAATTTAATTTTAAGTAATTTTAAAATCAGTTAGACTTAAATTTAATTTTAAGTAATTTTAAAATCAGTTAGACTTAAATTTAATTTTAAGTAATTTTAAAATAGTTAGACTTAAATTTAATTTTAAGTAATTTTAAAATCAGTTAGACTTAAATTTAATTTTAAGTAATTTTAAATCAGTTAGACTTAAATTTAATTTTAAGTAATTTTAAAATCAGTTAGACTTAAATTCAATTTTAAGTAATTTTAAATCAGTTAGACTTAAATTTAATTTTAAGTAATTTTAAAATCAGTTAGACTTAAATTTAATTTTAAGTAATTTTAAATCAGTTAGACTTAAATTCAATTTTAAGTAATTTTAAAATCAGTTATACTTAAATTTAATTTTAAGTAATTTTAAAATCAGTTAGACTTAAATTCAATTTTAAGTAATTTTAAAATCAGTTATACTTAAATTTAATTTTAAGTAATTTTAAAATCAGTTAGACTTAAATTCAATTTTAAGTAATTTTAAAATCAGTTATACTTAAATTTAATTTTAAGTAATTTTAAAATCAGTTAGACTTAAATTTAATTTTAAGTAATTTTAAAATCAGTTAGACTTTAATTTAATTTTAAGTAATTTTAAATCAGTTAGACTTAAATTTAATTTTAAGTAATTTTAAAATCAGTTAGACTTAAATTCAATTTTAAGTAATTTTAAAATCAGTTAGACTTAAATTTAATTTTAAGTAATTTTAAAATCAGTTAGACTTAAATTTAATTTTAAGTAATTTTAAATCAGTTAGACTTAAATTTAATTTTAAGTAATTTTAAAATCAGTTAGACTTAAATTCAATTTTAAGTAATTTTAAAATCAGTTAGACTTAAATTTAATTTTAAGTAATTTTAAAATCAGTTAGACTTAAATTCAATTTTAAGTAATTTTAAAATCAGTTAGACTTAAATTTAATTTTAAGTAATTTTAAAATCAGTTAGACTTAAATTTAATTTTAAGTAATTTTAAATCAGTTAGACTTAAATTTAATTTTAAGTAATTTTAAAATCAGTTAGACTTAAATTTAATTTTAAGTAATTTTAAAATCAGTTAGACTTTAATTTAATTTTAAGTAATTTTAAATCAGTTAGACTTAAATTTAATTTTAAGTAATTTTAAAATCAGTTAGACTTAAATTTAATTTTAAGTAATTTTAAATCAGTTAGACTTAAATTTAATTTTAAGTATGTTTAAATCAGTTAGACTTAAATTTAATTTTAAGTAATTTTAAAATCAGTTAGACTTAAATTTAATTTTAAGTAATTTTAAATCAGTTAGACTTAAATTTAATTTTAAGTAATTTTAAAATCAGTTAGACTTAAATTTAATTTTAAGTAATTTTAAATCAGTTAGACTTAAATTTAATTTTAAGTATGTTTAAATCAGTTAGACTTAAATTTAATTTTAAGTAATTTTAAAATCAGTTAGACTTAAATTCAATTTTAAGTAATTTTAAATCAGTTAGACTTAAATTTAATTTTAAGTAATTTTAAATCAGTTAGACTTAAATTTAATTTTAAGTAATTTTAAATCAGTTAGACTTAAATTTAATTTTAAGTAATTTTAAATCAGTTAGACTTAAATTTAATTTTAAGTATGTTTAAATCAGTTAGACTTAAATTTAATTTTAAGTAATTTTAAAATCAGTTAGACTTAAATTTAATTTTAAGTAATTTTAAAATCAGTTAGACTTAAATTTAATTTTAAGTAATTTTAAAATCAGTTAGACTTAAATTTAATTTTAAGTAATTTTAAAATCAGTTAGACTTAAATTTAATTTTAAGTAATTTTAAATCAGTTAGACTTAAATTTAATTTTAAGTAATTTTAAATCAGTTAGACTTAAATTTAATTTTAAGTAATTTTAAAATCAGTTAGACTTAAATTTAATTTCAAGTAATTTTAAATCAGTTAGACTTAAATTTAATTTTAAGTAATTTTAAATCAGTTAGACTTAAATTTAATTTTAAGTAATTTTAAATCAGTTATACTTAAATTTAATTTTAAGTATGTTTAAATCAGTTAGACTTTAATTTAATTTTAAGTAATTTTAAAATCAGTTAGACTTAAATTTAATTTTAAGTAATTTTAAATCAGTTAGACTTAAATTTAATTTTAAGTATTTTTAAATCTGTTAGACTTAAATTTAATTTTAAGTAGGTTTTAAATCAGTTAGACTTAAATTTAATTTTAAGTAATTTTAAAATAGTTAGACTTATATTTAATTTTAAGTAATTTTAAATAGTTAGACTTAAATTTAATTTTAAGTAATTTTAAATCAGTTAGACTTAAATTTAATTTTAAGTAATTTTAAATCAGTTAGACTTAAATTCAATTTTAAGTAATTTTAAAATCAGTTAGACTTTAATTTAATTTTAAGTAATTTTAAATCAGTTAGACTTAAATTTAATTTTAAGTAATTTTAAAATAGTTAGACTTAAATTTAATTTTAAGTAATTTTAAAATCAGTTAGACTTAAATTTAATTTTAAGTAATTTTAAAATCAGTTAGACTTAAATTTAATTTTAAGTAATTTTAAATCAGTTAGACTTTAATTTAATTTTAAGTAATTTTAAATCAGTTAGACTAAAATTTAATTTTAAGTAATTTTAAAATCAGTTAGACTTAAATTCAATTTTAAGTAATTTTAAAATCAGTTAGACTTAAATTTAATTTTAAGTAATTTTAAAATCAGTTAGACTTAAATTCAATTTTAAGTAATTTTAAAATCAGTTAGACTTAAATTTAATTTTAAGTAATTTTAAAATCAGTTAGACTTAAATTTAATTTTAAGTAATTTTAAAATCAGTTAGACTTAAATTTAATTTTAAGTAATTTTAAAATCAGTTAGACTTAAATTTAATTTTAAGTAATTTTAAATCAGTTAGACTTAAATTTAATTTTAAGTAATTTTAAAATCAGTTAGACTTAAATTCAATTTTAAGTAATTTTAAAATCAGTTAGACTTAAATTTAATTTTAAGTAATTTTAAAATCAGTTAGACTTAAATTTAATTTTAAGTAATTTTAAAATCAGTTAGACTTAAATTTAATTTTAAGTAATTTTAAAATCAGTTAGACTTAAATTTAATTTTAAGTAATTTTAAATCAGTTAGACTTAAATTTAATTTTAAGTAATTTTAAAATCAGTTAGACTCAGTTAGACTTTAATTTAATTTTAAGTAATTTTAAAATCAGTTAGACTTAAATTTAATTTTAAGTAATTTTAAATAGTTAGACTTAAATTTAATTTTAAGTAATTTTAAAATAGTTAGACTTAAATTTAATTTTAAGTAATTTTAAAATCAGTTAGACTTAAATTCAATTTTAAGTAATTTTAAAATCAGTTAGACTTAAATTTAATTTTAAGTAATTTTAAAATCAGTTAGACTTAAATTTAATTTTAAGTAATTTTAAAATCAGTTAGACTTAAATTTAATTTTAAGTAATTTTAAAATCTTAAATTTAATTTTAAGTAATTTTAAAATAGTTAGACTTAAATTTAATTTTAAGTAATTTTAAATCAGTTAGACTTAAATTTAATTTTAAGTAATTTTAAAATCAGTTAGACTTAAATTTAATTTTAAGTAATTTTAATCAGTTAGACTTAAATTTAATTTTAAGTAATTTTAAAATCAGTTAGACTTAAATTTAATTTTAAGTAATTTTAAAATCAGTTAGACTTAAATTCAATTTTAAGTAATTTTAAATCAGTTAGACTTAAATTTAATTTTAAGTAATTTTAAAATCAGTTAGACTTAAATTCAATTTTAAGTAATTTTAAATCAGTTAGACTTAAATTTAATTTTAAGTAATTTTAAAATCAGTTATACTTAAATTTAATTTTAAGTAATTTTAAAATCAGTTAGACTTAAATTCAATTTTAAGTAATTTTAAAATCAGTTAGACTTAAATTTAATTTTAAGTAATTTTAAAATCAGTTAGACTTAAATTTAATTTTAAGTAATTTTAAAATCAGTTAGACTTAAATTTAATTTTAAGTAATTTTAAAATCAGTTAGACTTAAATTTAATTTTAAGTAATTTTAAAATCAGTTAGACTTAAATTTAATTTTAAGTAATTTTAAAATAGTTAGACTTAAATTTAATTTTAAGTAATTTTAAAATCAGTTAGACTTAAATTTAATTTTAAGTAATTTTAAAATCAGTTAGACTTAAATTTAATTTTAAGTAATTTTAAAATCAGTTAGACTTAAATTTAATTTTAAGTAATTTAAAATCAGTTAGACTTAAATTTAATTTTAAGTAATTTAAAATCAGTTAGACTTAAATTTAATTTTAAGTATGTTTAAATCAGTTAGACTTAAATTTAATTTTAAGTAATTTTAAAATCAGTTAGACTTAAATTTAATTTTAAGTAATTTTAAATCAGTTAGACTTAAATTTAATTTTAAGTATGTTTAAATCAGTTAGACTTAAATTTAATTTTAAGTAATTTTAAAATCAGTTAGACTTAAATTCAATTTTAAGTAATTTTAAATCAGTTAGACTTAAATTTAATTTTAAGTAATTTTAAAATCAGTTAGACTTAAATTTAATTTTAAGTAATTTTAAATCAGTTAGACTTAAATTTAATTTTAAGTAATTTTAAAATCAGTTAGACTTAAATTTAATTTTAAGTATGTTTAAATCAGTTAGACTTAAATTTAATTTTAAGTAATTTTAAAATCAGTTAGACTTTAATTTAATTTTAAGTAATTTTAAAATCAGTTAGACTTAAATTTAATTTTAAGTAATTTTAAAATCAGTTAGACTTAAATTTAATTTTAAGTAATTTTAAAATCAGTTAGACTTAAATTTAATTTTAAGTAATTTTAAATCAGTTAGACTTTAATTTAATTTTAAGTAATTTTAAATCAGTTAGACTTTAATTTAATTTTAAGTAATTTTAAAATCAGTTAGACTTAAATTTAATTTTAAGTAATTTTAATCAGTTAGACTTAAATTTAATTTTAAGTAATTTTAAAATAGTTAGACTTAAATTTAATTTTAAGTAATTTTAAAATCAGTTAGACTTAAATTTAATTTTAAGTAATTTTAAATCAGTTAGACTTAAATTTAATTTTAAGTAATTTTAAAATCAGTTAGACTTAAATTTAATTTTAAGTAATTTTAAATCAGTTAGACTTAAATTTAATTTTAAGTAATTTTAAATCAAGACTTAAATTTAATTTTAAGTAATTTTAAATCAGTTAGACTTAAATTTAATTTTAAGTAATTTTAAATCAGTTAGACTTTAATTTAATTTTAAGTAATTTTAAATCAGTTAGACTTAAATTTAATTTTAAGTAATTTTAAAATCAGTTAGACTTAAATTTAATTTTAAGTAATTTTAAAAGTTAGTTAGACTTAAATTTAATTTTAAGTAATTTTAAAATCAGTTAGACTTAAATTTAATTTTAAGTAATTTTAAAATCAGTTAGACTTAAATTTAATTTTAAGTAATTTTAAATCAGTTAGACTTAAATTTAATTTTAAGTAATTTTAAAATCAGTTAGACTTAAATTTAATTTTAAGTAATTTTAAAATCAGTTAGACTTAAATTTAATTTTAAGTAATTTTAAAATCAGTTAGACTTAAATTTAATTTTAAGTAATTTTAAAATCAGTTAGACTTTAATTTAATTTTAAGTAATTTTAAATCAGTTAGACTTAAATTTAATTTTAAGTAATTTTAAATCAGTTAGACTTAAATTTAATTTTAAGTAATTTTAAAATCAGTTAGACTTAAATTTAATTTTAAGTAATTTTAAATCAGTTAGACTTAAATTTAATTTTAAGTAATTTTAAATCAGTTAGACTTAAATTTAATTTTAAGTAATTTTAAAATCAGTTAGACTTAAATTTAATTTTAAGTAATTTTAAATCAGTTAGACTTAAATTTAATTTTAAGTAATTTTAAATCAGTTAGACTTAAATTTAATTTTAAGTAATTTTAAATCAGTTAGACTTAAATTTAATTTTAAGTAATTTTAAATCAGTTAGACTTAAATTTAATTTTAAGTAATTTTAAAATCAGTTAGACTTAAATTTAATTTTAAGTAATTTTAAAATCAGTTAGACTTTAATTTAATTTTAAGTAATTTTAAAATCAGTTAGACTTAAATTTAATTTTAAGTAATTTTAAAATCAGTTAGACTTAAATTTAATTTTAAGTAATTTTAAAATCAGTTAGACTTTAATTTAATTTTAAGTAATTTTAAATCAGTTAGACTTAAATTTAATTTTAAGTAATTTTAAATCAGTTAGACTTAAATTTAATTTTAAGTAATTTTAAAATCAGTTAGACTTAAATTTAATTTTAAGTAATTTTAAATCAGTTAGACTTAAATTTAATTTTAAGTAATTTTAAATCAGTTAGACTTAAATTTAATTTTAAGTAATTTTAAAATCAGTTAGACTTAAATTTAATTTTAAGTAATTTTAAATCAGTTAGACTTAAATTTAATTTTAAGTAATTTTAAATCAGTTAGACTTAAATTTAATTTTAAGTAATTTTAAATCAGTTAGACTTAAATTTAATTTTAAGTAATTTTAAATCAGTTAGACTTAAATTTAATTTTAAGTAATTTTAAAATCAGTTAGACTTAAATTTAATTTTAAGTAATTTTAAAATCAGTTAGACTTTAATTTAATTTTAAGTAATTTTAAATCAGTTAGACTTAAATTTAATTTTAAGTAATTTTAAATCAGTTAGACTTAAATTTAATTTTAAGTAATTTTAAAATCAGTTAGACTTAAATTTAATTTTAAGTAATTTTAAATCAGTTAGACTTAAATTTAATTTTAAGTAATTTTAAAATCAGTTAGACTTAAATTCAATTTTAAGTAATTTTAAAATCAGTTATACTTAAATTTAATTTTAAGTAATTTTAAAATCAGTTAGACTTAAATTTAATTTTAAGTAATTTTAAAATCAGTTAGACTTTAATTTAATTTTAAGTAATTTTAAATCAGTTAGACTTAAATTTAATTTTAAGTAATTTTAAAATCAGTTAGACTTAAATTCAATTTTAAGTATTTTAAATCAGTTAGACTTAAATTTAATTTTAAGTAATTTTAAAATCAGTTAGACTTAAATTTAATTTTAAGTAATTTTAAAATCAGTTAGACTTAAATTTAATTTTAAGTAATTTTAAATCAGTTAGACTTAAATTTAATTTTAAGTAATTTTAAATCAGTTAGACTTAAATTTAATTTTAAGTAATTTTAAAATCAGTTAGACTTAAATTTAATTTTAAGTAATTTTAAATCAGTTAGACTTAAATTCAATTTTAAGTAATTTTAAAATCAGTTAGACTTAAATTTAATTTTAAGTAATTTTAAAATCAGTTAGACTTAAATTTAATTTTAAGTAATTTTAAATCAGTTAGACTTAAATTTAATTTTAAGTAATTTTAAAATCAGTTAGACTTTAATTTAATTTTAAGTAATTTTAAATCAGTTAGACTTAAATTTAATTTTAAGTAATTTTAAAATCAGTTAGACTTAAATTTAATTTTAAGTAATTTTAAAATCAGTTAGACTTAAATTTAATTTTAAGTAATTTTAAAATCAGTTAGACTTAAATTTAATTTTAAGTAATTTTAAAATCAGTTAGACTTAAATTTAATTTTAAGTAATTTTAAAATAGTTAGACTTAAATTTAATTTTAAGTAGGTTTTATATCAGTTAGACTTAAATTTAATTTTAAGTATGTTTAAATCAGTTAGACTTAAATTTAATTTTAAGTAATTTTAAATCAGTTAGACTTAAATTTAATTTTAAGTAATTTTAAAATCAGTTAGACTTAAATTCAATTTTAAGTAATTTTAAAATCAGTTAGACTTAAATTCAATTTTAAGTAATTTTAAAATCAGTTAGACTTAAATTTAATTTTAAGTAATTTTAAAATCAGTTAGACTTAAATTTAATTTTAAGTAATTTTAAAATCAGTTAGACTTAAATTTAATTTTAAGTAATTTTAAAATCAGTTAGACTTAAATTTAATTTTAAGTAATTTTAAAATCAGTTAGACTTAAATTTAATTTTAAGTAATTTTAAAATCAGTTAGACTTAAATTTAATTTTAAGTAATTTTAAATCAGTTAGACTTAAATTTAATTTTAAGTATGTTTAAATCAGTTAGACTTAAATTTAATTTTAAGTAATTTTAAAATCAGTTAGACTTAAATTTAATTTTAAGTAATTTTAAAATCAGTTAGACTTAAATTTAATTTTAAGTAATTTTAAATCAGTTAGACTTAAATTTAATTTTAAGTAATTTTAAAATCAGTTAGACTTAAATTTAATTTTAAGTAATTTTAATCAGTTAGACTTAAATTTAATTTTAAGTAATTTTAAATCAGTTAGACTTAAATTTAATTTTAAGTAATTTTAAAATCAGTTAGACTTAAATTTAATTTTAAGTAATTTTAAAATCAGTTAGACTTAAATTTAATTTTAAGTAATTTTAAAATCAGTTAGACTTAAATTTAATTTTAAGTAATTTTAAAATCAGTTAGACTTAAATTTAATTTTAAGTAATTTTAAAATCAGTTAGACTTAAATTTAATTTTAAGTAATTTTAAAATCAGTTAGACTTAAATTTAATTTTAAGTAATTTTAAAATAGTTAGACTTAAATTTAATTTTAAGTAATTTTAAATCAGTTAGACTTAAATTTAATTTTAAGTAATTTTAAATCAGTTAGACTTAAATTTAATTTTAAGTAATTTTAAAATAGTTAGACTTAAATTTAATTTTAAGTAGGTTTTAAATCAGTTAGACTTAAATTCAATTTTAAGTAATTTTAAAATCAGTTAGACTTAAATTTAATTTTAAGTAATTTTAAAATCAGTTAGACTTAAATTTAATTTTAAGTAATTTTAAAATCAGTTAGACTTAAATTTAATTTTAAGTAATTTTAAAATCAGTTAGACTTAAATTTAATTTTAAGTAATTTTAAAATCAGTTAGACTTAAATTTAATTTTAAGTAATTTTAAAATCAGTTAGACTTAAATTTAATTTTAGACTTAAATTTAATTTTAAGTAATTTTAAAATCAGTTACTTAAATTTAATTTTAAGTAATTTTAAAATCAGTTAGACTTTAATTTAATTTTAAGTAATTTTAAATCAGTTAGACTTAAATTTAATTTTAAGTAATTTTAAATCAGTTAGACTTAAATTTAATTTTAAGTAATTTTAAAATCAGTTAGACTTAAATTTAATTTTAAGTAATTTTAAATCAGTTAGACTTAAATTTAATTTTAAGTAATTTTAAAATCAGTTAGACTTAAATTCAATTTTAAGTAATTTTAAAATCAGTTAGACTTTAATTTAATTTTAAGTAATTTTAAAATCAGTTAGACTTAAATTTAATTTTAAGTAATTTTAAAATCAGTTAGACTTTAATTTAATTTTAAGTAATTTTAAATCAGTTAGACTTAAATTTAATTTTAAGTAATTTTAAAATCAGTTAGACTTAAATTCAATTTTAAGTAATTTTAAAATCAGTTAGACTTAAATTTAATTTTAAGTAATTTTAAAATCAGTTAGACTTAAATTTAATTTTAAGTAATTTTAAATCAGTTAGACTTAAATTTAATTTTAAGTATGTTTAAATCAGTTAGACTTAAATTTAATTTTAAGTAATTTTAAAATCAGTTAGACTTAAATTTAATTTTAAGTAATTTTAAATCAGTTAGACTTAAATTTAATTTTAAGTAATTTTAAAATCAGTTAGACTTAAATTTAATTTTAAGTAATTTTAAAATCAGTTAGACTTAAATTTAATTTTAAGTATGTTTAAATCAGTTAGACTTAAATTTAATTTTAAGTAATTTTAAAATCAGTTAGACTTAAATTTAATTTTAAGTAATTTTAAATCAGTTAGACTTAAATTTAATTTTAAGTATGTTTAAATCAGTTAGACTTAAATTTAATTTTAAGTAATTTTAAATCAGTTAGACTTAAATTTAATTTTAAGTAATTTTAAATCAGTTAGACTTAAATTTAATTTTAAGTAATTTTAAATCAGTTAGACTTAAATTTAATTTTAAGTAATTTTAAATCAGTTAGACTTAAATTTAATTTTAAGTAATTTTAAATCAGTTAGACTTTAATTTAATTTTAAGTAATTTTAAATCAGTTAGACTTAAATTTAATTTTAAGTAATTTTAAATCAGTTAGACTTAAATTCAATTTTAAGTAATTTTAAATCAGTTAGACTTAAATTTAATTTTAAGTATGTTTAAATCAGTTAGACTTAAATTTAATTTTAAGTAATTTTAAATCAGTTAGACTTAAATTTAATTTTAAGTAATTTTAAATCAGTTAGACTTAAATTCAATTTTAAGTAATTTTAAAATCAGTTAGACTTAAATTTAATTTTAAGTAATTTTAAAATCAGTTAGACTTAAATTTAATTTTAAGTAATTTTAAAATCAGTTAGACTTAAATTTAATTTTAAGTAATTTTAAAATCAGTTAGACTTAAATTTAATTTTAAGTAATTTTAAATCAGTTAGACTTAAATTTAATTTTAAGTATGTTTAAATCAGTTAGACTTAAATTTAATTTTAAGTAATTTTAAATCA